>JAODAL010004959.1:0-149515 GCA_025379985.1 Phyllomedusa bahiana | reverse complement strand
AACTGGACTCTTTTTGTGAAAACTGCCAGATCTAAGCATTACCTACTCTGAAACTACAGCATCTTAGAGAATAAGGGACACCGTGCTATAGACAGCATGTCTGTCACTAGCTTGTGCTGTCCTCAAATAAAGTGAATGAAAATCTCCTGTTTGAGTACCTAGTTCTAAAGTTTTGGAGGGGTTATTTGTGCTTTATTTCCATTTTTCAGTGGAAAATATGAGATTAACGGATGAGTATAATGTGTGATCTGAAAACCTCACGTGTACGGACGGTGAGTGACCTTAGTGGTCTCGTTACTGAGCAATCCCCTTCCTGCTGTAAGTTTCTGACCTGTCATGACTATTATTGTTGATTTTTCTCCCCAGTAGTTCATGGTAAGGGCTGGTATTCTCAGGTTGTTTTTCCATTGTGCATGGTGGAATGAGTGATCTTTGGCAGCAGAAGGTCTTTGCATTGCTCATTTATGCACTTTTCATTGTGCGATGAAAAGCTAACCTTGTGGGAGTTGGAATAGATGGGGCTGTGCTGTGCAGGAACTGCGGGAAGTGGTCTCTTGACTTTCTGTACAAACCATGACGCACATCGGCCACTTCCTGCCTGAAATTAAGAAGTAAGCTTGTGTGCATGCCTTTATATCAGTCTGCTCAGTGCGAGCCTGTGCTTAGAGAATATGTAAAGATTTTCTATTTATACACCGAACCGAAAACCAATGAGGTGAGCAACGCTGATGCTCATTGCAGTGGTTCCGGTCAAGGCATGCGATAGATTGGACAACGAGGGAGTAGCTAGGTCTTGAAGGTCACATTTTGTAAGCAGGAAAAATGGCTAGTGTAAGGGCCAAATTGACTGGGTCACAGGAGCTCCAAAATATTAGGTCTGACAGCAGGGATAAACCACTTTTTCTGGGCCACATTTTCATTGCATCTCTCCCACGGGCCACAGTAAATCTTAGAAGGGTTTTCCCCATTTGGGATCTTTAGGCCATGTCTACACAGCACTGTTTTTTTGTTTGTTTTTTTTAATTTTTTTTTTTTTGGTCGGATTTTTAAGTGGATTTTTGTTTTTCGAATCCAACTGTAACCAGTGCCCATAAACCTTAATAGAAAAGTCGAACTGTAGTCTACATAGGTTGGATTTTCTATTGTCGTTTTTCAAAACTTATGGAACATATTCTATAATCCGGAGTATAACGACTGATTCTAGTACAGTTCAGTGTTAAAGGGCCGGACGAAATCCAAAAACAGACTGCAAAAACCATGGTACCGCAATTGTAAAATACCGTCTGTTTTCCGACAGCATTTTACCGTCTCTGTGTAGACATAGCCTTAGGGCCAGTTCACACTACTTATTCAAGCCGTAATTGCGAGACGGATTCCGCCCGCAATACGGCTTGAATAAGGGGCGGGGGCGCTGCCCGCCGGCCCCATAGACTTTCATTATCCATGGCGCATATTCCGCCTGGATAATGAACATGTCAATTTCTCCCCTCGCGGCGGATTCGCCAAGCGGGGAGGAGCGACGGAATCCATAGTTCCCTATGAGAACTGTGGATTACCGTAATGGCTGG
The DNA here is from genome assembly GCA_025379985.1 of Phyllomedusa bahiana. Taxonomy (NCBI): domain Eukaryota; kingdom Metazoa; phylum Chordata; class Amphibia; order Anura; family Hylidae; genus Phyllomedusa; species Phyllomedusa bahiana. Next base: position 147,947 of record JAODAL010004959.1, on the reverse strand, counting down.
GACGGAGTCCAGCCGTATTGCAGCGCAGTACGGCGCGCAATACCGTTGCAATCCGTGCCCAAAATAAGCCGTGTTAACGGCCCTTAAGGGGTTGTTCACACGGAGTTTTAACTCCGTGTTACATCCGCTTTTTAGATCCGTCTCGGGGACCGACAGAACGGACCCAGAGACAGATCTAAACAATTAGCAGTGAGATTATCGCTGCGGGCAATGAGGACATGCAGCGGCGTTCACATGAGGGATCGCCGCTGCGTGTTTCCCTCCTGCCGGATGTAACACGGAGTTAAAACTCCGTGTGAACAACCAGTTACTGCACTTCTGTTGTAAATAACCAAAATGGCTGAGAGGCCTTTAGGGACAGTCGGGTGTAAGAATAAGGGGTCCCCTACTCCAAAAGGAGGATTTGAGGCTTCTATCTTCATGGTAGTTTTTTTGCGTACAGAAGCGTCTCTTTCACAATTATAACTAGAGAGAACACCACCCATACACACATATATGTCCTCCTCTCCAACCCATCTCCTCCTCTTTAGAGTCTGGAAACTATCAGACACTTTATGGTAAAACTGGTGGATATGCAATGATTGTCTCAGAAATAAATTGTCCTATGAGGAAGAAATCCAGAAATAATACAAAAACTGTTTTTATTGTTTTGCTCATTAAAGGGGTTGTCTCACTACAAGGATTACTTTTCATGTTAAAGATCTTGCAAAACCAAGTAACTTTGCAATATATGTCCATTAACAGTGTCCTACCTATTCTGATATATCCTCTCTTGTATGGGCTGCATCAGCTCCTCAGGTCGCTATAGCTACAGACCTGTTTGATCTCTCATGATAGGCTGCCAGCACTGCTCGCTATAGCTACAGGCCTGGTTTCTACTGCAGCCTAGTAGAAGGCAGTAAACGCGCCCCTGAATTCAAAGTGAAACCAAGAAAACAGCACTGAGGTAAGATGCATCAATGAAGTGAGACAACCCTTTAAGGGAATGTTCACAAGGGTTATTTCAGGACGCAAATACGTCCGGTGATTACCTGCCGCGTATTGAATGCTGGGGGGAGAGAAGTCTCAGGCAGGGATAATGAAAGTGAATGGGGCTGGCCGAGGGCTGCCTCCGCCCCACCCCCATGCTTTAGAAGAACGCGCTGAGCAGCATTACAAATGGTCTGACATGACACTTGGTCGCCTCTCACTTCCCTTAAATGTGCCTGAAGTTGTGTGGCATTCATCATCCAGTTCTGCAGGGCAGTGCAATTTTGGCATTAAGCTCCTTGTTAGAGATCAGCAAGTTGTGCAAGAAGTACTGAAATACTGAACAGTTGGACATGTGCATTCTGAAGATAAGAGATGCTCTCATTTTAGTTCATTTAAAAAAAAGTTCAAGAAATTTTATGTTCATCCTGAAATTTCAATCAAAAGCCCAATATCCCTAACTTTTTGTGAGTAGTGTAGAAGGAAACAAGCTGAGCTTAGTGATGTATGGGTTCATAGGATTTGAAGCAGGACTTTTAAGTAAAACGCAGAGTAAATTCTGACCAGCCTCTTGACATGAAGGCCTCGTTCACACGGCTTATTCTGCCGCGTATTGGCGCCGTACTGCGCGCCGGATTTGCGCTTCAGTACGGCGCCAATCCGCGGCAGCAATTACGGTAATCCACTGCTCTCATTGAGAACAGTGGAATCCGTCGCTCCTCCCCGCTCGGCAAATCCGCCGCGGGGGGAGAAAGTGACATGCACATTATTTATGGCGCGTCCGCGCCGTAAACAATGCATTGTCTATGGGGCCGGAGCGAGCGCGCCCCCCGCCGCGCCCCGCCCCCGCCCCCGTCCCGCCCCTTATTCACGGCGGATTTGTGCGCTCAATACGGCGCACAAATCCGTCGGGAATAAGCCGTGTGAACACGGCCTAAGAGTCCTGTCTGACTGCTTTCCCTGTATTGGTGTGTGTACTGCCAATCACTGTGTGTGGGTGGGGTACTTTCAGTTTCACTTTCAGATTTGTTTTTCTTTCTGCTTTTTACTCAGAAATTCAGCATCAAGTCCTCTAAACCTAGATAGCGCAGCGCTCGGCTTCTCTCCCTCTATCACATCCTGCTCTCAGATAGGGCGGCATAAACCACCTGACCGGTTCACTTTAAGGTCTTCATAAATATTTTTGACCGCACTGATTCAATTTAGACTTCAGCCTTTTTTCCCAGTACATAGCCGCAGCAAAGCTTTATCACTGTATGTTAAAGAGAAAGCTGATTAGATTAGGTTGTAGCATCAACCTTTTTACCTATAAGTCTACCTACATCTTTATGTAGGTCTCCTTAAAAAAAAAAACCAAAAAAACAAAAACATCCACCTGGAACTTTTGTTAAGTCTGGTTTGTGGCAATCTGCAAGAAATCCACTGCTAAATCCTCAACAATACCTTTTAGTGCTGATACATCCTTCACCAAACTAAGTGGGGAAAATCTTCAACAAATGTCCTCTCATTCCGCTACAGAAATTGACGTAATGAATAGGCCATACGTCTTCCCACTCTATATTGCTCATTGCATAAAAGGATAAGCAAATAACGTGTTTCCCCACAATGAGGTATATTCACTAAATAGGTTATTGGTAAAAGTGGAGCTGAAATTTCTTAAACTAAATGCGTCAATTTGAATGTAGAATATTTAGGGGCAGGTTAAATTTTATGCAGTGGATTTTGCCACAGATCCGGATACAGATTTGCTATTCTGCATTCTGTTCGTCTACACGGTTTCTGTATGGAATAAGTATTGTCGCAATTTAGTGCTGCAGACGCAGGGCTGTGGAGTCGGAGTCGGTGGCTATTTTGCAGGAGTCGGAGTCGTCATAAAATGGACCGACTCCCAAGATATATAATAAGTTGGTCCAGTTAGTTCGATGCAGTGCCATGAGAATGAGGAATTGGGTCCGGCTAGTACTACTGCTCCCATATCTTCAATTACACTCCTCATGTGATAAGGCTGATGACATGGAGCAGGCAAAGCGCTGCCCCAGGGGGAAAGATTCCGCTCCCAGGGCAAACAGATTTCAGCAAAATTTTCACCTGTTTTCAAAGAAGTAGAAGAGTTCAACCATTCATCAAAACTGACTGTGGCTGAGGCAATTCCTTTAGACCCTGACATTGTTAGAGATGTTGCCCCTGTGGTCACCACTTTGCCCCCAACCCAAGTTAGTGTAGAGAGACCATTCTCTAGCCTGGAAATAATGAGCTCAGATGTAAGGTCATGTATGCAGGATCTGATGGAGGCGATACTATTTCTCAGAACAAATTCAGAGACTCCACAAATGTTCCTGCAGTGTTTTGCATAATTACAATTTTTTTGTGTCCTAAAGTCATGTCCAATAAATATATTTTACACTAACAAGCAAAATGGTAACAACGTTCTGGCCTTGTGACTTTCAGGCTCCATATCTCTCCCTCCACTACAGCTTTGAGGGTACTGTAATTTTATATACAGTCATCTTACCTATATTATACATAAATTTGACTTGCAAGTATTTAGCATCTGCTTAGTTATAGTTTTGCTCCTAAAACTCAAAATGTTAACTTTTTGTATTTTGTTAGTATTTGGGAAATCTTCCTTTGGTTTTCAATACTGCCTGAATCCTTCTGGGCTCAATCACATTCACACACATCTTGACCAAAATCCGATTCCAGGTCTCTTCTACACATTCCCAATGTTGGTGCAGACTGGACTTGGATACAAATACAGCTTTTTCTTCAACTCTACCCACAAGTGTTTAAAAGATCAAAACATTGTTACCCTTTTTCTTGTAAGTGTCTGTTCTACCTAAATAGCTTGATTATTGTATCATAAGGTGATAAACAGCCTGATGTTACCATTTTACTACAGTAAAGTTATCACTTAAACATGCGCCATGTATGAGGGAGTCGGGAGTCGGAGGTTTGGGAAATGTCGGGGCTTCGGCTTGCCGACTCCACAGCCCTGTGCAGACGGAAAAATTATGCCATAGAAGCTTTTTTCTGTGTGTGGGAAGCATGCTGATAAGACACCAAAATCTGTGTGAATTTAAGCCATATATGCAGACTGTTATGTTAGGGTATGTTCACACGACGTATTTGCAGGATGTACTTCGGCGCATAATTGCACTGCAATGCGTCCAGTGGTTTCAACTGTATATATAAATGTCTGTGACAGAAAAGTGACCAAATTTATTTTAGCACCATATTGGCTTTTAAATTAAATATATTGCTATTTTCCCTTGTTTTATTTAAAAAAAAAAAAAAAAAATCACATAACAAATAATCTTGGATAAAAGGCAAAAAAAAGTGTAAAAGCTGCGTGCACTTAAAGGTAAATCTGGCTGTTCAGGAAGGGGCGGTAAACGGCCTGGTCAGGAACTGGTTAAATACAAAATATTTACCACACATAGGACAATTGTATTGTAATCAAGTGGAAATTGACTCCATGCTTTCCTCCAATGCTAGATTCTTATGGGTTGCTGACAAGCCAGGTTTCGGTTGAGAATCCGCATGCTTTCCCCAGTGCTTCCCTAAGGCTATGTTCAGTATGCAATTTCAGTATGCATTTTGCCGCATATTTGCGCTCTAATACGCGCGAGATATGCGCCAAAATTACGGTAATCCATAGTTCTCATAGAGAACTATGGATTACGCCTCCGCTCCCTGCACGTACACTACGATCGTATTGTACGTGCAGGGAGATAAGTGACATGTCAATTACTTGTGGTGTAAGAATTTGGTAATGGAGAAAACCGAGGAGCTATGCCACACAGAAAAGTATCCCGTTATACTTTAGGGGAATCCACCCTGTACCTTGTATGGCACAAATTTTCCAACATGGATTTTGCACTTTTTGATGCTGGAACGTCTGTGAAAAAAGTGACTTTCCTTATTCCTTCCATAAACTACATTGGAAAACAGCACGTGTATAAGGCTGGGTTCACACGGCTTATTTGCAGGGCGTAATTACGCCAAGGGGGCCGGAGCGGGGGGCCGGCACCACGCCGGCCCAGAGACTGTCATTACCAGCGGCGCAGATACGCCGCGGGTAATTCACATGACCCTTATCTCCCCCGCAGGGAGAGGAGACGTAATCCATAGTTCTCTATGAGAACTGTGAATTACCGTAATGACTGGGACGTATTTCAGCCCGTAATTTGCGCACTCCGGCGCGTAATTACTGACCGAAATACGGCCCATTTTAAGCCGTGTGAACATAGCCAAAGGCTAAAAAAACTTAAATTCTGCTACAGAAATCTGCACAGATTCATGGCAGATTTTGGTGCCCCCTCCCACAATTTCCAGGCCTCTACATCTGGTCAGTTTTTTGTTTTAAGAAGTCTGCCCCCTCCATATCACATTTTTAAATAAACTTCTCATGAATTTAAAGCTCTTATTTAGGATCCATATTGGACAGTTGTGCAATTTACAGGACTTAAAGGATTTGCTGCTACCACTTGGTATCAAAGGACACTTTTAGGGGACATTCACAAGGCTTATTTACACTGCTTACTGGCACACTGTAAATGTGGTCTTTGTGCTGCTGATATTGCGTGCTTGCAAGCGTGTAATTTCAACTAGAAAACAACACACAATGGCCCAAAGCAGATTTCTGCCTCTTGTACTTTCTTTAATGTCGCGTATACACCTGTAAGAAATGACGTGTCAATTCTTTTCGGACGCCTGCAAAAATACGAAAGTTAAATATGCGTTACATATAGTTTGTCAGGCCGAAAAAAGACATACGTCCATCCAGTTCAGCCCATTTGCTAAAGTGTTAAAGTGTTGATCCAGAGGAAGGCAAAAACCCCCCTGAGGTGACCAATTGTCCTCATGTTAGGGAAAAAAAACCCTTTTCCCGACCCAATCTGGCAATCAAAATAAAACCCCCGGATCAACGACCCCCTCTCCAGAATCCATCATAAAAACTGTTATATTTGAAATGTTATCCAAGGAACAAACTCTCCATGATCCATGTCCTATTTAAAAAACTCCTTATTTGACCCAATTCATAAAATGGGATCAAGACCCCTCTCCAGAATCCTAGTCACTATAACTCGTTATATTACATCTAGAAATGTATCCAGTCCCTTCTCCAGAATCCTAGTCACTATAACTTATGTTATCACGCTCCAGAAATGCATCCAAGCCCTTCTTGAACTCTGTTATTGAATTCACCATGACAATTTCCTCTGGTAGAGAGTTCCACAGTCCCATCGCTCTAACAGTAAAGAATCCCTTTCTATGTTTATGTAGAAACTTTCTTTCCTCTTGGCGTAGAGGATGCCCCCTTGTTCTAGATACAGTCCTGTGTATAAATAAATCTTTAGTGAGATCTCTATATTGGCCCTTAATATATTTAAACATATTTATTATGTCCCCCCCCGAAGCAGTATTTTCTCTAAACTAAATAACACTAACTTGCTAATCTTTCTGGGTGTTGCAGTCCACCCAGTCCTTTTATTATTTTTGTTGCCCGCCTTTGTACCTGTTCAAGCTCTACAATGTCTTTCCTGTGGACTGGTGCCCAGAACTGTACACAATATTCCATGTGTGGTCTAACCAGTGACTTGTATAGTGGGAGAATAATGTTCCCATCATGTGCTGCATCATGTGGTTGCTTATTTTACATTGTAGTCTATGAAAAGTGTTGAACATTTTATTTGTGCATATTTCGGCATGTAATATGCGCCAACATTCGCTGTCTACATTCTGTCAGAGGTCGTCAAAGTCTGTGCCGTGACTGTGCTCACAGCAGTTTTGGTGGCATGAGGAGGATCAACACAATATTAGGCCCATGGTTTGGGTTAAAGCTGGTGTGTGTGTGGATAAGCTATATTTATTCTTAAATATCTAAGTGGGTGGAATGTACATCGTGTGTGGTAATGTTTCTCAGTAGGGAGAGGCAACATGTAGGAGCCATGACTGCTCCACTGAAATGTGTGTGTATATCTAGAGCTAGGACTCCAATGTCCGCTATCGGATGGAGTGTTTCTCAAGACTTTTTTGGTTCACTGAGGAATGCCTGGGAGGTTAAAGCCAGGCCAGCACCCATCTACAGACAGCTGTTTTGAGTTGCCTGCCCTTTGCCAGTTCTTGGCTTTGATCTCCTAGTAACGTTTCAAGGCTTGGTGAGTTGAATGCGCCTTGAAGAACCCTCTTTTCAGTAGGTGGTGCTAGAGTCGTAGCCTTTTTCAGCTTGAACTTATTTAAATATATTTACATGATGGAGGTTCTTCTAATACACCGCTTGGTTTGTAATAAACTGAAATCTAATGTACTAAAACTGGATATGCTTTTTCTTTCTAGGGATTGATTTTAAAATTCGCACAATAGAATTAGATGGAAAAAAGATCAAGCTCCAGATATGGTATGTCAACCACTTCCTTTATGTTTCTGGCATTTTCTTTTTTTGAATGTTATCAAAACTGGTTTGAAGGAACAAGAACATATAAAAATAGTCACATATTGCTTGTCAATATGTGGAAAGGTGTTTTTTTTTTTTTTTTTTTTCAAGTTCCCTCATGCACATGACCAGGTATCTCTCTGACTTTCTTTCTGTGAGCTCTGTTGCCACGGTAGTGAGGTTTGCTTGGTGGTTCTCTTCCAGGCCAACTAAAGGCCTGAGAGAGGTAAGAATTTAGAGCAAGACCTGATAAGAGTGAAGACAGCTGGAAACCATCAGGGGCCGTTTACACGGCAAGTGACAAATACCGGTCGGTTTATGCGACCGGTACTTGCACTGGTTTGCGGCCGTCGCCCCGGGGGAGGGGGGGTGGCCTTTTTTCCGCAATGAGCGGAGAACAGCCCTCCCTCTTCACATTGAAACCGATGGAAACCGGACGAAAGAATGTGCTTGCTCAATGTTTTTCGGGCAGCCCGCGGGCGGAAAACCTGTGCAGTGGGGACTGCTTCACGGGTTTTACAGAGCACCCCGTTCTGCTAATTTTCGGCCGGTTTTTCAGGCGGTCTGCAAAACCGCAAACGGCCTGAAAAACAGGCCAAAAACCCGTGCCGTGGGGACATGCCCTCAGTGTAGTAAAAAGATGAACCCATTATCCTTTCATATATTGCTCGTCATTGCCCTTGAAGTCTAGTCGAGTCTTTATCTAGAAGTTCAAAAAATAATAGAGCAATCGATCTGTCGACCTATGATTTGTAATGAGGCTACATGCAGATGAGCTTTTCTCACTGCACCAACAGTAAACTGAGATTAGCGTCTGCCCTGCCACTCGGGAGTTTAATCCCTTTATTATCCCAGCTAGAGAACGACAAAACTTTGTGGCAGTTTGAATTGCAACGTACTTCCAAAATTAGGGAAAAAATAAAAATACACTAGCAAATGTATACACCCGTATGTATGTATATATATATATGTGTATGTTTATATGTATATATATATATATATATATATATATATATATATATATATATATATATATATATATATATATAACACACACACACACACACAGTGGGGGGAAAAAATATTTATTTAGTCAGCCACCAACTGTGCAAGATTTCTGGCTCTCACAGACCTGTAACTTCTTCTTTAAGAGGCTCCTCTGTCCTCCACTCATTACCTGTACTAATGGCACCTGTTTGAACTTATCAGTATGAAAGACACCTGTCCACAACCTCAAACAGTCACACTCCAAACTCCACTATGGTGAAGACCAAAGAGCCATGGAAGGACACCAGAAACAAAATTGTAGCCCTGCACTAGGCTGGGATGACTGAATCTGCAATAGGCAAGCAGCTTGGTGTGAAGAAATCAACTGAGGGAGCAATAATTAGAAAATGGAAGACATACAAGACCACTGATATCTTCCCTCACATCTGGGCTCCACGCAAGATCTCACCCCATGGGGTCAAAATGATCACAAGAACAGTGAGCAAAAATCCCAGAACCACATGGGGGGGACCTAGTGAATGACCTGAAAAGAGATGGGACCAACATAACAAAGGCTACCATCAGTAACACACTGCGGCGCCAGGGACTCAGATCCTGCAATGCCAGACGTGTCCCCCTGCTTAAGCCAGTACATGTCCGGTCCCGTCTGAAGTTTGCTAGAGAGTATTTGGATGATCCAGAAGAGTATTGGGAGAATGTCATATGGTCAGATGAAACCAAAGTAGAACTGTTTGGTAGAAACACAACTCGTCATGTTTAGAAGAGAGAGAATGCGGAGTTGAATCTAAAGAACACCAAACCTACTGTGAAGCATGGGGGTGGCAACATCATGCTTTGGGCTGTTTCTCTGCAAAGGGACCAGGATGACTGATCCGTGTACATGAAAGAATGAATGGGGCCATGTATCATGAGCTTTTGAGTGCAAACCTCCTTCCATCAGCAAAAGCATTGAAGATGAAACGTGGCTGGGTCTTTCAGCATGACAATGATCACAAGCACACCGCCAGGGCAACGAAGGAGTGGCTTCGTAAGAAGCATTTCAAGGTCCTGGAGTGGCCTAGCCAGTCTCTAGATCACAACCCCATAGAAAACCTTTGGAGGTAGTTGAAAGCCCGTGTTGCCCAGCGACAGCCCCAAAACATCACTGCTCTAGAGGAGATCTGCATGGAGGAATGGGCCAACATACCAGCAACAGTGTGAGTCAACCTTGTGAAGACTTACAGAAAACGTTTGACCTCTGTCATTGCCAACAAAGGATACATAAAACATTGAGATGAACTTTTGTTATTGACCAAATACTTATTTTCCACCATAATTTGCAAATAAATTATTTCCAAATCAGACAATGTGATTTTCTGGATTTGTTTTCTCATTTTGTCTCTCATAGTTCTGGTCTACTTATGATGTCAATTATAGGCCTCTCTCATCTTTTTATGTGGGAGAACTTGCACAATTGGTGGCTGACTAAATACTTTTTTTCCCCACTGTATATAAATATACACACACTGTGTGTGTGTGATATAGATAGATAGATAGATCTGTGTACACACAAAAATGTCTACTACTGAGGCAAGTGTCCCTTAGCCAGACTACAAACAAATCCAGTGTAGTTGGAGCCTGCAATGTCTGCCCCTAGTTTTTAAGATACTTATGTCTGCTTTTGGAACTGAAAGATCCAAAATTGTGCTTTATAGAGTATGGAAAACCCTTATAATGCACGGTTAACCTGGCGCTTTAAGGAAAACCAGCTGCGTGCACCAGCTCTGTATGAGCTAACATCACAACGTAGGTAAAATAAAGCGTATGAAAAAGTTTTCAATAAAACTTTTTATAGTAGCCTTTTGGTTAGATGGTTATCTATGTCGCTTCCTGAGGAAGCGAGGTAGATACCTCGAGAAATGCTGACTATTCTATATTGAGCATCCTGTACATCGGACCAAAAGGCTAATATATATAAAAAAAAAATTATTTTTTTTTTTTTAAATTTTTTCATACGTTTTATTGTTATATGTTGTGATGTTAGGTCATACAGATCTGGCACACGCAGCTGGTTTTTCTTAAAGTGCCAGATTAACTCTGCATTATAAGGGTTTTCCATACTCTATATAGCACAATTTTGGATCTTTTATCTCAGTCATCCTATGACACAGAGGATTAAAGAATCAGAGGTTGCTACATAGGAGAACCTATATTCATCTGATAAAGCGCTGACCTGTGTTGCACCAGTGCTTAGTGCAACATAATCAGGTGAGAGTCTTGCTTCTACTTTTGGCTACCTAACTATAAGTGTATAGCTAATACTACACAGGAAAGCACCTTTATCTTCCCCATCCCCCTTCTTCCTCTTTCTCCCTTTTTCCTTTTCTTCTATTGTGTCAGAGAATTTTTGCTTTTGGAGCTGCAGACACAAAATTATAGGATTTTTTACAATTCATTTTAGCACAATTAAGGGCTTTTCTTGGTACAAATATCATGTTTGTAATGATGGGGACAGTAAAAATAAGCACTTTTGAATTGGTTTGCATTACCTAAATAATTTAGTATAACAGCTATTAGCTAATATGTGTGTTCTACACCTAAAACCTGCAGCCTGGGGTCGGACCGCACCCCTTTTGCTGTGATTGGCTGCCTGATATATATTAGTTCACCCTCTGGATCTTAAAATCCTTTTAAGATTGCCTTTAACTCAAAGGGGTAAAGTAGATCTATCCATTTTTATAATCGTAAACAAAGTGACCAACCTACACCCAAGCAGCCACTGTATGTACTTGGGAAACAAGCCAACCACTCGTTTTATTATGCAGCTCCCACAGATTTGTTAATATATGATTTCTATTTAATTTGTTGAAAGAAACATTGTAGCTATTGTGATAAAATCTGTGGTCTGCAAGGAGTTACTTCACTGCATCCTGAAGTTATAATTGCACATTAACTTGCACATCAAAGCCGTGACCTTGCTCGTTCTTTAATCCTCTGCATTCTAGAGCATATTATTACGTTTCTCAAGGACAGGTTAGAAACCGTAAATTCTAGTGCATTGTAATTTTATTTTCCTGGCATTCACTTGTGCAAACAAGGTTTTTTTCCCTGTTTTATGGTGGAGCGGATAGGGATGTTGGCCAGGAAAGCACAATGGCGTTTTTAATGCGCTTTGGGTTATAGTTAAAAAATTATTTTATTTTGTGTTTAAAATGATGATTGGCATGTTCTGCAAACGAAGACCAACCGTTACACCTTCTAAAAGCCCAGATATGCAGAAGTGTAACAAATATCAAAAGAGAAGTGGGTAATCCTCTAGACAGTGATAAAACTCCTCTAAATCCTCATAGCTTCACATGTGATAAAACAATGGGTGTTCATGCTTATGCAAACACATTTTAGTCTCCACAGCACAGAAAAACGTCAGTTTTTCCAGCATTTTTTGTTTTCTAAAAACGCTGAAAAAATATGACTGAAAAACAGCTCCCATAGACTTCGTCCTGTTGTCTCCACAGAACGTCTTTTTTCTGCTCGTTTTTTTTAAACCTATTGCAAAAAATGACAGAAAATTTACTATTGGGGTTTATGTAAAGCGTCGGACGTTTTTTGGCGCTTTTTTGCAGAAATGCATAGCAAATCTATTGCTGTGTATCTCTGCAAAAAGCACCAAAAAAACCCGCAAAATGCGCCAAAAAAAATGTGGTTTTTTTTTTCAGCAGCTTATGACAGGCAGTGGACGAAACCCTCAGTTTTATGAATGTTTTCAGATCGTTTTTTTTGGTACCTTAGGGTAAGCCTGCACAACATATGACCTGCCAAAGCATTTCTGACGTGACCTGTGTAAACCTTGCCTCCAAATGGGCAATTCAGGTCGGTTTGGGGGCGGTCCGGCCAACGCAACCTGCAGTGTTGTACTAGTCTGTCTTGGGATATTTTCTCATGGCGCAGATCTGTTGCGGGTTTTATCGGCAGAGTTATTTGTAGATTTTCTGACATAGACTTCCATGGGAGAAGGCAAAATGTGTGGGAAATGTTTATCTCCAATTGCGTGTTTTCCCATTTCAAGCCCAGTTTTTTTTTTTTTTTTTTTTTTTTTTTTATTGTGCCAAAATTCATTTTACAGATGGAGAACCACCACTCGAGAGATTACCCCATAAGCAGCTTGCATTTTAAAGGGTTGTCCAGGACCTAAACAGTACCAGGCACTCATACAGAGCCGATGTATCTAGTATGGGCTAGAACAATAGGCTTTTAACCTGTGTGCCTGGCACATTGTAGAAGCCTCATGTTTGTGCCCTCAATACTAGCACCCAGCTGGCATGACCCCTGTGTGATACCATTGTGGCTTGACACAGGACTTGGTATGTTAAAGATAGCTGCACATGCAGCCAGTTCCTGTGTCTCTGGATGGGAATACCCCTTTAAAGGGAATGTGTCATCAAAAATGACTTATTGTTTAACTCACATTTTTATGTTCAACGCATTTTTTAAAGAATTTTTGGTTATATATATTTTTTTCAATATCACTTTCAATATTTTTTCAATAATTCTTAAGTCCTGCAGTTTTCACTTTGGCCCCAAAGCCTAATAATTGTCTCACACTTCCTGTTCTGTAGAGAGAGATTCTCAGTTTTCTGCTCATTATCAGCACAAAGAGGGTCAAACTGAAAGGAGACACCACTGTGAATAGATAACACAGGATCCACCAGTCACAAGAGGAGATAGTCACAGTTCACCCTTTCACCTCCCTGCACAGTGATTTCTTTCCAGGTCACAGAGCATGACTAGAAAACTCTCCTATAGAAGTGAATGGGACTGAGTCAGTCTTAAGTCTCCTATGTGCATGAAACTGCTGTAAAGCATCTCTCTGACAGCTGTTAAAGCAGTGCAAACAAGGCCTAGTGGCCAAAGTGAAAACTGCAAGACTTAAGAATTACTAAAAAAAATATTGAGTGACATGGAAAATTAAAAAAAAAAATCCTAAAAAAAGTGTTTAACATAAAAATGGGACTTAAACAATGACTCATTTTTTGATGACCCATTCCCTTTAATGAGTACAGGATTTAGTACGGATCTAAATGAAGGCATTAAAGGGTGGCCCTCTACTCGACTCTAAAGGTTATGTAGTCTGAAATGACTGCACATCTTATGAGTTCCTCACACAATCTTCCCCCATCTCTGTACTATTTTTATAGGACCTGACAATTAATTGGTAAGTTCATCCTATGAAATATTCTCCCAATGAATCGTGCATTCACTGGAATTCAAACCTTCTATGTCTCGTAATAAACCCTGTTCATGTGCTTGTATTTTAGGGACACAGCAGGTCAGGAGCGGTTCCGTACTATTACTACAGCTTATTACAGAGGGGCCATGGTAAGTCTTCAGTTCTTTCTAAGCAGCCTTTTCCTTTGCTTTCTATAGTATTTGTACATGTATCTACATTGTTTGGTTGTCAGGGCTAGGGCCAATCCCAGAAATTTGCTTTTAATGACCAACTTTTTTTTATTTTTTTTTTATTTAGCTCCACATAAAGTATCCTACAGTGGAATACTTGATGTCCAGAATAGCACTACACTTGCCCATGGGAAATCTCTTGGATTGCAGTTCAGCCATGTTCAATTAAATTAAAGGGGTTGTTCAGTTACATTTTGTTTAATGTTGGCCTATTAAAAAAAAATAAAAAATCTTCTCTCTCCTCACCCTGGAACCAACTGTTTGCCAGTGTCCTTCCAGTCTTGATCTGAACAGGTACTCGCCACTAATTGGCTGCAGCAGTCATGTGCCATTTGCTGAGATCACTGATTAGAGCACTTCCGAATGGTGATGTCGGCCATTGACTAGTGACCACTGTAGCCAATCAGCGGCTGCAGCAGTGACATCCTCGTTCGGATCCAGACCAGAGGAAAACCCACGCTGGCAGAGGGTGCATTACTAGGTCTGAGGGTGAGTAACTTTTTTTTTTTTGTTTAGGCCAGCAATATCCTTTTTGTATTTTTTTTATTTATATTGGACAATTGAGTTATGTAAAAAAAGAAATGTGAACCTTTTTTTCTAAACTTTGACAAACCTTTTAAAATGAGATAGTCTTGGAAAAATTAAGTATGAATCAGTACTTTTCTCAGCTTATTGACCTGGTGCATATGTCAACTTTTAGGCATAAAGTACAGTGACTGTATCAATAAGAAGGGAAATCCAACCTCCTAGTCCACAACTTGGTGATGCAATGGTTACCTCTGCAGCTGAATCTGGTTCAGGGACCCCCTTTTTCCGAATAGATGGCATACCCTGACCTTTGAGACATATTTATCCCTAAACAGTCTCATTTGCACATCTGGCTTATCTGAAGCAGTGAATGTATTTTCTTTCTTCCAGGGGATCATGCTGGTGTATGACATCACCAATGAGAAGTCATTTGACAATATTAGAAACTGGATAAGAAATATAGAAGAAGTAAGTGAGGTTTTTCTTTTTATCTGTGCAGTTATATTGTGGAACTTTAGAAATTGTACCAATGCTGGAGTATTGCTTGGATTTCTGATGGGCTTTAGCAGTGAACCAAGTAAATAGAGGGAATACTCTGAAAAAGAATGTAGCCTAAAATTAGAATTACATTAAATTAAATGTGGCATCTTGATTTTGCCCAATAAAATGCCTTCCAACTATAAGCTAAGATTTTGTCTAAGGAAACTGGACAATTTAGATTATGCCTCTCGTGAGGCCAAAGGTCTCCTGGTTGAAGGTGAATTTTGTTCCACTGCATGTTACTAAGGTTGATGCTTGAAGCGAACTTAGGCCTTGTCCCCACGGCACAGGTTTTCTTCCGGTTTTTCAGACCGTTTTCGGTTTTGAAAACCACCTGTAAACTGGGTGAAAACTTTTAACAAGGGCCTCTATGGAAAACCCGCGCAGCAGTCCCCACTCCACGGGTTTTCGGCCCAGCGGCTTTTCAGACCGCCGACCGCCCAAAAAACATAGAACATGTTCATTCTTCCGTCCGGTTTTCGGGCGGCAGAAGAACATGTCTATTTGAAGGGGGAGGGCTTTTCTTCACTAATCGCAGAGAAAAGCCGTCCCCCCCTGTGGCCGTCTGGTATTTATCCTGTGCCATGTAAACGGCCCCTTAAAGAAAAGGTGTAATCAGAAAATGACCCATTGTTTAAAAGCTTTTGCTATTGATTGTTTTCATTGTCTATATCATTGAGAAGGTCTTCAGGCCGCTCACTGGTTTTACCCATCATGAGATATTTCCAAGGTGCCACATAAGAAACGAGACACCTTTTTATAGTCCTTCAGTTAAACCAGCTGATATTATCTTCCACTAAGTGGCAGGATTGCTTTTTAATTACTGATGGATTTCAGCTGGTGTCATGGCTTTTTGCACCTCTTTCTTTGTGTTTAATACTTTTTCCTCGTAGTTTCTTTTTAACAAACTCAATTTTTGGACATTATTTCTTGTTGTGTGGTTTTTGATGGGTTGTTGGAAAATTTTGGGTTTGAAACTTATGTAATAACCCCTTTAGAAACTATTTAAAAAAATTTGGTGACTATTCAAACTTTTTTCGGGCATGATATTTTAAGAAATCCTGTGCTCTACACTCTGGTCACTAAGCCTAGGCTGAAAGTTCTTGTTCTGTAGAGATCAGTTTCAGCAGTCTCCTCATTAGCATCACAGGCAAGATTATAATTAAACTTCACACCAATGTATAACAAGCACTGGATCTACCATTCACAATAGGTGATCGAAGCTCATTCTCCATCTCTCCACACATGGACTTCTTCCAAGGTTACAGAGCATAACAGCAATAATGGTTCTGTTCATAGGTCCTAGTAAAAGAACTGCTTTAAAAGATATTCTAGATTTTAAAATCCCGCTCCGGCAAAAAGGAGCCCTGTAATCCTATATCGAAATCACAATGTAAGTGGTGTTCTAGTGTTGGAACATCTGCGTAACGGGTCGGCTTATGCTTTTAAAAGTGACTGTTACAGAATAGGGGGCTGCGTTGGGGCCCATCTTCCCATTTATCTATGGGGCTACAAACAAAGCTGAACACACTCGGCTATATTGGGAACTCTCCTATAAGAGTGGTGAATATCGCCACAAGCAATGTCCTTTTTCTGTAACACAGTTGGCTTGTAGCTAGCTATCAGCTGACCCATTAGGCAGATGTTCTTTCGTTGGACTACTGCTTTAAGAATCTACAATCAGAAAATAAGACCGTGAAAAAGAAAATATGTATCTGTATTTGGTTTTAATTAGTAAAAAAATCAATAAATATAGACTCCCATTTACTTTCACTTTTCCCGGCGTGTACTGTTCTCCGGGGGGAAAACAGTAGCTATTTATACCACTAAATGAATGCTATAATTTTACCGTGTTTTCAGGGTGTACTTCAGGCACACTGCAGCACAATTACGCTCCGAAGCATGCCCTGCGAATATGCTGTGTGAACATACACTTAATCTGAACACAATATAAATTAATGAAATGGCCAATTTAGACCATTTTGGGGACTTTTCATTTCCCAAAAAATGGGACTGTCCTTTGCCACTTTCCTCAAGCATACTCTGTTGGCTTGTACTATGGTAGCTGTAACTTGTTAGTGATGCTAAGGACTATAACCTGCCAAACCATATCAGTGAATGGGTGACAACTGTAATTTGCATGCCACAGGTAGATTGTTGCAGATTTATGACACCACTCACCCTAGTGTTTCAATTTCTGTAGAGAAGGCACAAAATGGAAATGTCTTGTGCTTTGTTTGCCTTCTGAGCAGAAGTGTGGTTAGACTAGGTGATTACTATTTATAGGCTTACTTTTTCCTGTGTAGCAACGTTCATTTAGGTATCAAAGGCTTTTTCCAGCCAATATGAATGGGATTCTCTTCCTTGTTTGGATGCTGATTGATTTGCTGTTTTTTTGCGTGGGCAGACACCTGTCTACTGACACAGCTATGGAAGCAGCAGTTCCTCGACAGTCCAACAACATTGTAGATTTTTACAGTAAGGCATTAAAAAGCGTATTTATATTTTTTGTGCCCACAATGCATGGGAGGCTAAGCAGTAAATAGTTAATCTTGATATCCCTAGTTTTTTTTGGGGTTGAGAAAGTTGGGTCCCTTTACACAATCTTTTACTCTCTACTCTTGCTAATAGATGAGGGTCATCACCAGGTAACCTTCTATGTTGGCACAAAATTCTTTATTGCTTCTTTGGTTCTTACTGGGATTTCTGGTAGTAGGTTTTTCAAATCGGACAACTCCATTTAAGAATACCAAATGGCTTTTTGTATGCTGTATAATGTGGATTTCCCTGTGTACTTTACACTGTTCAAAAGAATAAAGGAAACAAACAATACAATGTAGCTGGAAGTCAATCACACTTTGGTGAAATCAACCTGTTCAGTTATGAATCAACACGGAATGAGAATCAATTTCTTTGCTGTTGTATAAACGGAACGACAACAGGTAGAATGATTAAAAATTGCAAAACAACCCTATAAAAGGGGTGGTCTGCAGGGGGTGCCACAGACCCTTTTTCCTTCTCATCTTTTTGGCTGTTTGTCAAATTTACAAATACTTTCCCCAAACGCAGAACGTGAGTGAAGAGTGTTTCGTTTCTCCAGACGACTCGAGACCCACCAATGGTGAGGGACCCTTTTTGGCCCTTTCCCAAAGGGCCCCCACTTTTTGCCGCATCTTTGTGCTTGTGAAGCCTTTGTGTCAAATTTTGGGGTTTTGGATTGCTTGATTGCCTTTTGGGGGAAGGGGCAATGAGGATGACTTCAAAAAAAATTTTGGTAGGTCCTCCCAACCCAGTAGGAGCTAAAAAATCTGTCCTTTCCCGGACAGCCAGCACGCTCCTCAGCAACAGATTGCAGGCTGCGCGCAAACTTAATCTGGTTAACACCATCGTGCACAGGCTTGCTATAAGTTGAAACCCTTTTGGGGACTGGTGTTTCGGCCCAAAACCATGGGATGAATACCCTTTCTTGGGCCCTTTTAAACCAGTCTAGAGCCTTTTTCTCGAGTGTGGGCGGGTGCACGTGGGGGGAAGACAGTTGGCGTTTGCCCGCAGGGCAGCGCGGACCTCATGACGTCTGCGCTTTTCCTCCAGAACTCCTGCATGTACTTGTATGCACCCAAGCTAGCATGAGGTGGTGTCTACAACCTACAGAAGTTGCTCAGGTAGTGCAGCTCATCCAGGATGGCACATCAATGTGAGCTGTGGCAAGAAGGTTAGCTGTATCTGTCAGCACAATGTCCAGAGCATGGAGCAGATACCAGGAGACAGGCTAGTACATCAGGGGACTTGGAGGGGAACAATCCAGCAGAAGAACCCTATCTTCTTCTTTGTGCAAGGAGGAGCAGTGCCAGAACCCTGCAAAATGACCTCCAGCAGGCCACTGCTATCCATGTGTCTGTTCAAACTGTCAGAAACAGACTCCATGAGGGTGGTATGAAGGCCCAAAACCCATAAGTCTGTATTGAGCTTACAGCCCAACACTGCCCAATATTGGCATTTGCCAGAGAACGCCAAAATTGACAGATTTGACATTGGCGCCCTGTGCTCTTCACAGATGAGAGCAGGTTCACACTGAGCACATGTGACAGAGTCTGGAAAATGCCATGGAGAATGTTTTGCTGTCTGCAACATCCTGCAGCATGAGCGGCTTGGCAGTGGGTCAGTAATAGAGTGGGAAGTTATTTATTTTTTTTTTTTTTGGAGGGCTGCATAATCCATTATTGTGCTAGCCAGAGGTACAACGACTGCCATTAGGTACCGGGATCAGATCTTCAGATCCATTATGAGACCATATACAGGTGCAGTGGGCCCTGGGTTCCTTCTGATGTATGACAATGTAATGCTTCCATCCACTAATGTCACAGTGCACTACAGATTGTCCAGGACTTGACTTATGCTTTAATCCATGTCTGGGTGGAGATTCCTCAGGAGAACATCCACATGGGCATACTCATGATGAGTATGCCCATGCGTTGTAAAGAGGTCATACAGGGACGTGGAGGCCACACACATGACTGACCCTCATTTCCTTGTCTTGAGGCATTTCCACTGATGTTGGATCAGCCTGAAATTTGATTTTCCACTTTGATTTTGAGCATCAAATCCAGACCTTAATAAGATATTAATTTTGGTTTTCATTGATCATTTTTGTTTTATTTTCAGTGCATCTCACTATGTAATAAATAAAGTTAGAATATTTCATTCAATGAGATCTAGGTTGTGGTATTTGTGTTCCCTTTATTTTTTTTATCAGTATATGTATATACAACCATAGCAGTGTGATTTCTTTTATTTCTTTCCAAATTGGAAGAAAGGAGGAGAAGGAATTTAAAAATAAATAAAACTGACCACCAGATATAGTTCATATCCAGGTATAAACAATATCACAGAAAAAAATCCCCCAATGAAACATAGAATTTAATCTGTTAAATAATACTTCTATAATGGCCCAATATAGCTACACAAATATACAAAAGAAAAATACTCAGGACAGAAATACCACCAAAATCGGGATCATAAATCACTAAAGATCAGGACAATAAATGGTTACAAACGATACCGTTGTCCCTATCCAAGGATCACGTCCAAAAGAATTTCCAAGAGGACATATGATCCTCACACTATATGAACCCTGAAAAAATGGGGTCATCGCCCCAAAAAGGACGACCCCGCTCCTGTTGACTGTCTCCTTAAACACCCTGCAATCGCCCTTTCGTCAAAAATAACTGACGGATAAGTCTCCTCCAAAAAGGGAAAGAAATAATATCTTCAAAGCGACGCTCCCAACAGGTTATCCCCAGAATCTTGCTGTGCATCGGTGGGACGAATAGTATATATAGTTGCTTACAGACAATCTTAAAATAAGTATATGCAGATGGGAAGATAATTATAGCTACAGGGTGGCATTGATGTATAGGTGTGAGCTTTTACTTTAGCTATTACCTATAGCTGTAATTATTTATTTCCCTTTGGAAGACAAGGTTATCAGTCTGTTTTGTTTGTGATGGAAGGGCAATTGCAGGGTGTTTTAGGGGAGAGTCAACAGGAGCAGGGCTGCCCCTTTTGGGGCGATGACCCCGTTTTTTTTCAGGGTTCATAGTAGGGAATTTTGAGGGTGAAAATCATATGTCCTCTTGGAATCCCTTATCATTTTGCATGTGACCCACGGATACGGAGCAAGAATGTATTCGTATAATAGAGTGTAGTAGATTGTTCAAACATGAACATTTTGTTATAACAAGTACCTTTTTATTTTATTTGATTACGCTCAGCATAACCCACATAAAGCAGCAGGTTTTTAGTCTTTGCCTGACCAAATCGACACTAGAGAGACATATACGAGTTTGGTTTACCCGCATGCTTCGTCTGACGTCCATGAGCGATGATCCATCTGGGCAATAATGAAATGTGAACATGAAAGAGTAACGAGACAGGTATCCCGGGCGAGGAGTGGAAAGGTTAGTGAGTGACTCTTTTGCAGTCTCTGTGACTATGTTTCTGTTCCACTCTCAGGCGATGTGATGCTTGTTTTATTTGAATACAAATATGCATTTTTGACTCTTTTTCTCAAACAAAGCTCGCTATTGATTATGGAATCAAGTTTCTTGAAACCAGTGCAAAATCCAGCATCAATGTGGAAGAGGTTAAGAACTCAACAGTTGGAATACTTTTTGTGGTAGGTCAACCCACTGTTAGGGAACCAAAGCTAGGTTTCCATATGTACTGTATTTTAGGTAATTGCTAATACAACAATTCTTAAAAGCGTGGGCAATCTGATAATGGTGCATAGAAGCCATGAGAAAAATGAACCCTATCGTGATCTCTGTGCAGCTTGTCTGTAGACAGGGGCTGCTTTAGGATAACCCGTGTTAACCCAAGCTGCTGTAAGGGTGACCACATCTCTATAGCTAGCGAGTGAGCCTGTGTTAGTTTGCTCGTATGTCAAGGCCACCTGTTGTGTTTTATTATATGCTGTCTAATGGACTAACCTTAGTTTACATGCCCTTCTAGGTATGTAGACATCATGGAAGGGGTTGGCGTTCTCCTGCTTGTAGTTAGGCATTCTTGATACGTTTGTGGCGTCAACTTTACTCGTCAGAGATATTTAGACATTGCACCTGATTGAAGTCAATATGGCTACGGTTTGTAAATTACTACTATAGGTCACTTCAAGGTAAGTTTGGACATGGTTGTGGCTTTCTTTCCTAATGACAACTGACTGGCTCTAGCTCTTCATCAAGCGTGATACTCTTAGGGCAAATCGGCCGCTGTTTATTATTAATTTTCCTTCTGATAAGGGTCTACGTTGCCAATGGCCTTAACTGCGGGGCGTAGACAGGTACGCCCACGCAATTAAGCGTTGGCTGTTCAGTCGGGGTCGTCGCGCTGATGTGCGGGTTAGTGGTGGCCGGTAGCCGCCGTTGCGGCCCTTAGACTGTCTCATTACAATAAATGACATGTCTATTATCTCCCCAGGCGTACAATACGATCTTATTGTACGCCCGGGGAGAGGAGACGTAATCCATAGTTCTCTGAGAACTGTAATGATTGGGGCGCATCTCGCTCGTACTAGAGCGCAGTACGCTCTCAATACGTGGCGAAATGCGTCCCAAAATAAGCCGTGTGAACTTACCCTAACAGAATCATTGCTACGGTTGTCCATGGACTGTGTCTTAGGATAGGTCTACACAGCAATTTTAAAATGGCCGCCCAAAAACCCGAGGCATTTTCTTCAATTGCCAGACACCGCGCATTGCCGTTTTATGGCAAAACAACAACCGCGCACTGGCGCGGGTAATCCCGGCTGGCCCGTGAACATTGGGCGCGATGGCTCTGCGCGGCAATCTGATAGTCAGTCTGCAGGTAGGAGATATAATACGATGTTGCTATGATTCGGCCTATCCCGAAGGTGTTCGTAAGTTGATCCAGCGCTAAGTAAAAAATCGATGCTCTATAGACTATTGCGACGGGATTTTCTTTGAGGGGGCTACAGACGAGCTCGCAGGTTATTCTGTTTTTTTTTCAGGGATTTCAAATCACTAAATCTGCTTAAAAAAAAAAAAAAAACCTTCAAAATACCTGTGGGGGGGCATGAGTTGTGTGTAGACCTCGCCTATGATTACTGCATTCAGTCTCATGTATTATGAACTCGGGAATGAGCTGCCAACATCAGACAACAAGTCCGTAATCGGCTCAATAATGGTGATAGTCGTCTTGGAGAGGCAGGGGAAGGAGGGGGAGTGACGGACGGTAGTCGTTGTCCTGTTCATTTGAGGTCCCACATTTACTGACTGACCAAGAATACGCTGATTTTGTTCCAAAGGTATGGGAGTCCCATAATGTCTTCAACTCTGTCTTGTAGTACTTTGTTTTTTTTTTTTTTTATTTTTTTACACCCCAATCTGTGCATACAAATTCACTATATACAGCTGAAGATACTATAATTAAATGAAGGAACTTTAATATGATCAGTGATGTACAAAAAGCTTTAGTGGTTTGTTGTCTGCCAGCATATTTTCTTATTGTTTCTTTTTCGCTTGTAACTGTCGTCTTCAATAAAACTAGTTTAATATAAAAAAAAAAACAAAAAAATTACCTAACCTGGTATAGGAAATGCTCGCAGTATATGGTGTTTTTACAGGTCCAGTTCATATTTAGGTCCAAAATAGTGTCTTGATTTCATAATGATCTCTCTAGACAAAGTTTGTTATAGGCAACTGTTATTTTGTGTATAGGGGGACTGTTGATTTGATAATAAATTCTTAATTAGGCAACTTTGATGAAATGTTTCTTAAGATAATTGTACGTCTGTTGCAACCCCTTTTACACTTAGCTGGGTTGTCTTCCTGCGTTTTCGTTGCAATTTAGGTCTGACGTGCACCAAACTTCTCGGCGGCGCCTCTTTCCGACTTTTCCTTTTGATTATTTTCAGTGTTCACGATACCAGCAGTGAGGGGAGCAAGTTGTACACACACAGATCAGAGCATGGGCGAACAAGTAGCATCTAAATCTTAAGGGAAGGCAGATCACACAGACTACTGTTTTTAAATCATGGACGCAAGATGAAACAATACACTGGGCTGGCCGTGTAGGAGAGTGTGAATAAATGGCAAATATACAGGCCATGTATCAGTGTACAGAGAGAGTAGAGAACTTGCAGCAGAATTCGATGTTGAGTAGTGTGTGATTTCATACTCCATCCCCCTATATTGTTGTTATAAGTCAAAAGAAATCCTCCAAAGGCTGTAGAGAAGAAGAAATTGGTGCAAAAATTTTATACATGTAGAAAAGATAGCAGTAAGGCTTTTTAAATGTTCCAGAATTTCTTTTTTCTTACATAGGTATATAGGCCGTGTGCGTGAGTGCACCTGTTATAAAATTACAGCTGTAACTACCTGCTCCAGTGCCTAGGTCAATTGTAAAAATAGATGTGCTGGCTGATTTTTTTTTTTTGCATTTGGAGGAATGGCTGCCTCCACTTTGGCCTTTGCATTCCATCCATCTTTTCTGAGAGCCATATAATTTGTGTAAATGAAGCATGTTGCTCTTAAAGAGGTTTTACCACAAAGTAATATACGCTGCACATGTCACTCGCAACTCAGCCTCCCGCTTCATCTATGGGGTTCCGAATGTCAGCGAGGGGATCATGAGCATGACGTATTCGTGGAGCTGACATAGACAGCTGAATGTAATGAGGGAATAAAACGGCCACAAGCGACACCGCTTCCATGTGAGTCGTCACAATCAGTTATCGTTTTAGATCGTAGCACAAAGTGTCTGACAATCTTAAGCTGCAAGCATGTAGAGATATACAAGTTTGCAATCTGGAAGATACGAATTCTAAAATAGCACAGTAGTTTGATGTTCTATGAGTCACAGTAGATCAGCGAGAATATCTTTAGATGTATAATTTATTCGCCAGTTGAATTAACCCTGAGAAAATTTTGCTTTTTTTTTTTGTTAACTTTCTGTTTTTATTTTTAGGCATTTTTCACCCTTGGTCGTGACATCATGACAAAACTCAACAGAAAAATGGTTTGTATTAACAGAAAACTTAATTTTATACAATTTTTGCTAAAACAGTTTTTACTACTGACTACCACACTGTTAGGCCTCGTTCACATGGCTTATTTCTGGCACGGATTTCAGCCGTGTTGCGCGCATTACTGCGCTGCAGTTAGGCTGAAGAAGTACGTCCGTGCAATACCGGTAATTCCACAGTTCTCAGAGAACTTTGCGATTGTCCGTCTCTCCTCCCCGCTCGGCGAATACACCCGATGGGCTGGGTGGCGGGGGGGGGGGGGAGGGAGTAAGCGACATGCACCTTATCCCGGATGACGGATTACGAGCTGCCGCCCCCGCCCACCCGTAAGCCGTCCCTGTCCGCAATACGCAAGTTGTTTCCAGCCGTAATGTGAACATTGCCTTAGGGTATGTTCACACTGTATATTTGCGGGCCGTGCTTTGGCACGTATTTCGCCAAGGTACACCCTGCAAATACAGTAAAATAATTTGCAAGTCTAGTACTCATGGAGTGCTGTGTAAAATCCTAGTCCTCAGTGAAGATGACATTTGACGATCGGTATTTCTCAGATGAATTAATGTTTAGGTCTTGCTTAAAAAAAGTAGAGTGACCTGTCCCTTACATGCCGAGAAATACAGAAGAGTAGGAAGAAGAAAGCTGCCTTGGGCCAATGCACATTGAAATCACGTACTTTCAACGATGTCTTGAAAACAAAGCACCTACCACTGGTGGTGTATATGCTGCATGTTGCAACTGCGGCGTTTTGAAATAACCCAAAAGGGTAAGTTCACACGGCTTAATTGCGGGGCGTACTTGGAAATTGTGTGTTCCCAAAAAGAATAAAAAGTGATCAAAAAGTCACAAGTACTACAAAATGAAAAACGATGAACTGCACAAAAACGAACCCTCACTCAGGGCCGTAGAACAAAACAAAATAAAGTTATTGGTTGCATTAAATATCACTGCAATGTGCATTAAAAGTGTAGAGAATACAGAGCACCCGTCATTTATACTCACCAGTGAGCTCCATAAATATAAAACTCTAACAAAAATGTTGTTATCGCAGGTATTTTTTTCACATTCTACCCCACAAAGAATTGTTTTGGATTCTTCAAAACCTTATATAGTATGGTCAATGATACCATCAAAAAAAATACATCTTGTCCTGCAAAAGACTATCATAGGTCAATGTAGACCAAAAAATCAAAAGTTATAGCTCTTGGAAATCGGGGAGGAAAAAACCACCTGAGACCTGATCGAAGCCTGAGCCAGCTAGATGGGTTGTATTACATTGTATGAAAACGCATTCATTAAGACTGTCTTCCATTTCTATATTTTATTTCACAGATTGAATCCGCCACAGCCCTCAGGACGGGTGGAGGTCCGGTAAAAATTACAGAGAAATCGGCAAAGAAAAGCAGCTTCTTTCGTTGCGTGTTACTTTGATGAACTGAAGCACCGTAATGAGAGAAGGGGATGGTCCTGTGGCAACCACCTGAATCTGAGATGGCCATCTGCGCCGTATCGTGCGGCAGGTGCCGCAAAAGGCCTCTAGGGAAAATAAACATGCTGTTTGCTGAAAGCGCGATCACGATTGGGACAGTTGGGACAGCACATGGATTTCTTGCAAAAAAATCGGAATAGATTATCTTTGGAGGAGAGCCTATTTCATACTTTTGCAGAGAACACATGGAAACGGACAATTTAGAAAATCTTAATTTCCCCTCTTATTTGGCACCATTTTGGGTAAAGGTTATTGTTTTTTTTTTCAAATCCAGTCTCTCTCTCTCTGTTCCTTGTTCAGTAGTCATTGGATAAGGCTATAATGCAATCCGTTTATGACGGGTTCTATTAACTGGAAGAAGCATGGTGGCCTTAATTGTGTAACCATTTCCCATCTGCTGTTCGCTGCCTGTGAACTTTTGTAATGTACTGGAACCAAATGTTGAAAGTGACTGTTGTGGGGTATTCCATTCTTACAAGAGCAAATCTAGCTTAAAATGTAACAATGGGGTACAGTGGGGACACTGGCATATCCCGCCCAAGAGTGGAGATTTGCTTTATGCTGTTAGCTATCTGAAATTTAGCCATATTGAAAAGTTAATATGATGCAAAATGATAGGTAATGCAGATCCTGAAAAAAGTTCTGATTGGTATGAATGTGGATAACCCATCCTGACATTCCCTCAGACCATATATTTTATCTCATGCACATTTATGGCAATTATCAGATGTGACCCCAGCCTTTCTGCTTGCTCATTTAACCCATTATCCATAATTGCACTCCATGAATACACTTGCAGACTACCTTCCCAGAAGATGCTAGATAATTCACTAACGTTGCCGTCAATTAGTGTGACTTGCTTCAATGTGAATTCCTTGTGTTTTTCAGCGTCCTGCTCAGGAGCAGGTGCTTTCTCCTCGCTGTGTATTTCCTCTGAGCCAGTCGATGGTATACAAGTAAATTACTTAGTACTAATATATCAATTTTTTTAATGTAGTCTTAATACAGTACTTGAGAATGTTAATAAAACTATACTGTCTTTATAGGAACAGTAGCTGAATAATTATTAGGGGGTCCACAAAACACTTTGGAATCATTTGCATATAGACGAATATTTGACAGTTCCTAGGCCTGTGGTCTGTGTGTCAACGAGTATAAGGGTGGGTGTGGATTGTCACACTTTAGTTGTGTTTGATTTATTAAAATGAAAATATATTTTAATTATATATTTGCACCACACATATATAGCATTTGCGTGCTAATGAGAATATATATCTAGAATATATTTTCTTGTTAATACAAATATATTAGACAATATAATTTTTTTCTTTTTAATGAAATAAACTAAAAATATATATTTTAGTTTTAAACATACATATATACATACGTGTGTGTGTATATATATTTAATAAAACAAAGTATACAAATATATAATTATATATTGTTTGTTTTATTATAAAGAGTATATATATATTAAAACATACAAACATCTGTATATATGTGTTAAACTAAAACAATATTTATTTTTAGTTTATTTTATATATTTAACTTTTTTAGTTTGTTATATATATATGTGTGTGTGTATAAAGCAAACTAGAAGTTAAATATATAACTTATTTTATTGTCTCAGAGAAAAAGATATTGAAATATATAATTTTAATATTTTTTATTTTTAATAAAAAACTACAAAATTTCGTGTTGAATTTTTTTGACCTTGAAATACTAATAAAATATCCTACGGTATGCGCACCACTGCTTGTTGATAGAAAAAAAAAATATGCACAAAACCTGGCGCACTGATGGTTACAAGATGATGAAACCTTTACCATATTGCTGTACAGAGGTCCTTGTAAGGGACTATCCTTCAAAAGAAACCAAAGTTCTTGAATTCTACTTATATGTTTATTATATTCAGCTTTCTTGCTTCAGAGATTTGATCTGGTTCCTATTCCTTTTTTATGGGCGTGAGTAAATTGACGGTTCATCTCTGTGGAGTGCTGAGTTGATAAGTTGATGACCCAGCACTCTTTTCATGCATAGATCTATGCAATGCTTTGCTATGCCAAGATATTTGCATTCAGCTCAGCGTTTTTTTTTGAGACATGAAGCCACTGCACTTAAAGGATTTGAGCCAGCCAGGGATGAAACCAGATGTAAACCAAGAAACAAGGTGGTTCGTATAATCCGTTATGCTTTTTGACTTCCTGAAAGCCTAATATGTGCTTTGTCAGTGAATTGGTAGAGGACTTCTTGCTCCCAAAATTTTTGTCCTTTGGTTGAAGGCACAGTTCATTGGTAGATTCTGTTCTTTGCTTTCGCGTGTATGAGAGCTTTAATGCTTTGTATTTCCTTGGGAGCCCACACAAACTGATCCACCCTGCATATCCCAACACATAAGACAGTCCATACACTGCCATTTCTCTCTCCATTCTACATAACTAGACGTGTGGGGCTGATTTTCCAGATGACATTAGTCTGTGTTGTGAAACTGAAGCTGCTGATTTTTATGTCTTAATTTTATTTTGGTCCGCGAAACAAATAATGTCACCTGGGATTCGGACTGTGCATTAGTTTGCCCATGCTCCAGAGCCTGGGTGTTCAGCTGATAGCATAATCATGCCTGTTAGACATACTGTCGTCCTCCTATTTGGGCATTTTCTAGGTAGTTAAACAGTTTTTGTTGTAATAAGTTATCAGCTGTCTTAATTCGCTGATGTGATAATGTATGCACAGTTTGTTACATTCATGGTTTACAGACGTATTTTACAGAAATACATGTTTAATTTCTCCAAAGATGTTGGTCAGAGCTCATCTTATTAAAGTGCCATTAGTTCTTTGTGATAAGCTTTTACTACTATCAATGTATTTGACATGATCTTGGATGTATAGATAACAAATCCATTCTAGTTATTTTATAATTTTGGTTCTGTGTATTAGTATTTGGTATTTTAGCATAAAATATAGAGTTTGTGAAAGGGGGTGTCAGGGGGGGGGGGGGGGCCGGGGGGGGGTCAGTTTTTGGAAGAAAGCTAAAGTAAGCAGCATTCACCTCTATCTTCTGGGAATACTCAGTGGGTCCCTGCTTATATCTAACTACTGGTCCTCTCTTGACCAACATTAATTGGCCAGTCACTGGCCACAGCAGAGATCCACCTCCGTCATTGGCTTAGTGGGCATTTCATACATGTGGAGATTAATGAGCATCAGTGAGGTGAAAAAATGTTTTTCTAGTAGTCTAGCCCTATAAAAAAAAATTAAAATCTATAAAATAAAAATCGGGCAACCCCTTCAAAAATACAACTGCAGGTGCAATTTAACAGACTGATTTGTTATGAGGTCTTTACTACTGAAAGCAATGGTTGGTCAGACACCGAATCGGAAGGGCTCCTAAATTGAACCTGCACAACATACAGCCCGTGAACTACTTGTAGCTTGCCAAAGAATTTTTGGCGACCCACAACGTGATGGTTCTCGCACCTACTCCTTCTGAAATGGGCGTTCCCAGACAGTTGGAGAACATTATTAGGTAGTCTGGAGGCGTTCCTGGGTGGTTTTGTCCCCCACCACCCTTCCGAGTTTTGTGGGTCTGCTTTGAAAGTTTTATTTGGTTTAATAGGCATCACCGGGTCTGGGTGATTGAGCATCAATGGGCAGTAATTTAGGGCCCAATTTAACCTGATTGTGTTTCTACAGAAGTGGATAATATTTGGGTACGGCCACATGACAAAAGGCAGTCGGATTAAAGAATCCAATCTGTATTTTATCGTCTTTTGAACAGTTTAGGGCAGGGGTTCCCAAACTCCAGTCCTCACGCCCCACCAACAGGTCATGTTTTCAGGATCTCCCACAGAATGCACTGACTATAATTAAGTCACCTGTGCAGCATAATTAAATCACTTGTGCACTGTTAAGGAAAGCCAGAAAACACGACCTGTTGGTGGGGCGTGAGGACTGGAGTTTGGGAACCCCTGGGTTAGGGGGACGGTTCTGTCTGTGGATTTGGCAGTCTCCCTTAGCCATTGAAAAGTGCGTTTTCTGCCTGACAACCGGGCGGAAGAACGTGCGTGTTCCAAGTTTTTAAATTTTTTTTTAAAGTTTTGGATTTGAAATCCGACCGTCAAAGTCCGTTCTGTGTAGACTACAGCTCTGATTTTCTGTTGAGATCTATGAGAATGGTTGACCCATCCGTTTTCAAATTCCGAAAATGGTCTGAAAACTGACTGAAAACCTTTGCCATGTGGATGTAACCTTATAATTGTACATATTAGGAAATTTATTCCTTTGCCTAAAAAAAAAAAAAAAAAAAAAAGTTTTGTTGAGGGCTTTAAAGGGAACCCTTTTATATATGAACCTGATTAGAGACTGTAAGGATTAGTGTAACAAAAGTTAACCATTTCCAGGCTTTCCATACAATATAAAAACATGGCCTTTATATTATGGAGAGGAAAAAGAGAAGAAAAAGCTGTTAAATCTTTTTCCAGCTTTGATTTTTCCAGGGCAGCCTAAAAAAAAAAGGAAACGTTATTGTGGATGCTCTATTGTTTTATTTTTTGGATGTGCTGGTGTTTAGATATGAAGTCCTGTAAGGATCATGCTCAGAACAGATCTACTTTTTGGCGAGTCGTTACTTACAGATTTTGCAGTGTTTTGTTTCAACTAACTAGTTTGCTGACCACCCCTGACATGGTGGTCCTACTTTAGATAGATAAAAAAAAAAAAAAAAAAAATCTTGCTGTTGAACATTTTTCCTATGGATTTAACATGTGCTACAAAAACCTATTCACAGGCAATGTATTGTACCTGGTTTCATATGTGTGGTACAGAATATGCGCTGAAATTCTGCAACTAATACGCCACCATGAACCCAGCGTTTATGTGAGACGGTGGTGGAACTCCAGCCATGTGAACCCACTTCTTATTAGCAACAATACAGAGCCACTGAAAATGAAGCTTTACATTGGATGGATTGGCAGTTTTACGTTTGCAAAGTGTCTCCATCTCCGGATCTTCTAAAGCTGGCCATACACTTCAGATACCTGGATTCTAATGTGCTTGAGGACAGCAGCAGCTTAAACAGGACCTGTGACATCTCCTGACAAGTCCGTTTCCGTAAATCATTGTGTTCTCTATGAAATAACAATCCTGGAGCATCTTCTCTTATATCTCTGTGTTGTGCTGTTTCTGTTATTCCTTCTAGAAATCTATTCCTGAATCTGTCAACTGGGTGTTACCATTCCAGTTTTCAGACGGGTGTGTCCCTGCAGGCACTGATTGGACAGTGTCTGGCAGTGCAGGAACATATCCCCAATTGCAAAAACTCAACTGACCAAATGGTAATGAATTTCTAGGAGGAATAACGGGAACAACACAACAAAGAGATCTAAGAGAAGATGCTTCAGAATTTCATGGAAAACTATTATTTACTAAAACTGATCTATCAGAAGATGTCGCAGGTCTTTTTTTTAACCATGACTTCACTATGGCTACAGAATTGCATGCGTGTAGTACTGTAAGTACTGTTTGGTCTGAAGGTGCAATGGTCACCTGATCAAAACTTCCGACATGTCACTTATGAAATGCCAAAAGTTTCAAATGATATTTACCCTTCAATAGATGACCATCTTGTCATGTGATTTGCACTCCCATGAATGCGTTCTTGTGAGCGGTGGTAATATGACAGGATACCCACGTGCAGAATTTAAAGGGGTTTTCTCACCGCGCTGTTTACAGAGCTAAAAGCAGCTTTCATTCATGTATCCTGTCTCTTCCTGGTCAGGCTGTGGATGATTTAGATACACCTCTCCTGCTCTCTTATAAGAGTTGTTGGCAGACCTTAGAATACGGAACTGATATGCTAAAGACCAGAGAAGCTTCAGAGCTTAAGTAAACACAAGTCATTATTCTCCTGTGTTTGTTAGATCAGAAGCTGTCAGCAGCTATGTGTGTGACGTGTGTGGTAACGTCTTCCCTGCTATCAGATAAGACAAACCGCAGAGCAGGTTGGTAACTAGAGAAACCTGAGTGCACTCATTGCTGATAAAATCGCTCTCATCTCCTCAAAAAAGAATAGGCAATCTATTTGGAAAACGACTTCATTTACTGTTCCCTACATTTTGAAAGCTAATCTTTGTAGTGAGACAACCCCTTAAATGCTACCCTGGCAACCCCAAAGGAAGCGGAAAATTGAGATTGGGGGAATTTATGTGTAAACCACATACGTGGGCATTTTTTACGTACAGGGTCAGTGCTGTTCGATGTATGTTTATGCATAATGTCTGTATGTATGGTACAGCTCCTCCTTTGTTTTATTGGAGTTGTACAACCTAGATGCCTAGGTTGTACCTATAGATAGTAAAGCACTGCTCTACAGACCCCAGTAGTGTTGTTTTTTTTTTTTTTTTTTTTTTTGTTTAGACCAAGATCCTACATCATAGTCAAATCTGAGCTGTATTTACAGGAGAATCACTTGGATTTCTGCGCCGGACTTGTTGGACAATCTGCATGAGCTTAGCTCCATTCGTTGTCGAGAAGCTGCAGAAAATATGTACTACTTGATGTGAATGAATATAATTTTTTAATAACCCCTATGCTGCAGTTATAGAGCTGTAAGGGTATGTTCACATGGCGTGTTGGATCCGATTTTGGATCAGTTATTAGATGTGTGTTTGGATCGGTGTTTCAGACCCTAAACGGACCCAAACACGTATCTAACAATGTGCAGTGTTTTTTTTACATTGCTTTCAATCGTCGATGCGTGTTTACTTGCGTCTTTGTGATGAGTCTTTCAAATCCGTTCAAGGAATTGTCATGTGAATTCTTGATCCGAGAGACGCAGCAGGAACCCTATTTAAAACTATAGGGTGCGATCCTACTCCAGCCTAAAACTCCGCCAACACGCACCTGCATGTTAGATGCGTTTTGTATCCGATTGACGCAGGGATTTTGGATGCGATTTTCAGATCTAAAATTTGGTTCCAAAACACCGTGTGAACATACCATAAAGATTTTTGATTTTGAAGTATTTGACCGCAGTAAAAAAAAACATGCATTTGATGTGTTTTAGGTTTAATAAGGATTTGCCCATGCAATCTGCTCCTAAATCACTGATGTGTGAACAAATCCTAAGGCTCTGTGTACACCACATTCCAGCATATACTTTTGAAGAAATGTTTGATCTGTGCCACTGTTGTAGTGACCTATGTCATCTATTTGCTCACAGTTGGCTATGTTTTATACAGTAGAAAAAAATTATAGCAATGCAAGAGACTAAAAGGATGCACTCTAGTTTAATGGAGCCCTATGGATGTATTTGATGTAGTTGTGCCAGGGGCCTTCTCGGAGTATATGTCAAATGTAGGGCTCAGATGTAGTGCGCACAGAGCATTACATGTATTTTATGTAGGCCTCTGCCCTCTAGTGGCATCAGAAGACGACCATAGTTGCTTACATTTTGTAACTTTTTAAGATTAGTTCTGATTGAAAATGGAATAATGATTGGAATAATGTATCTGACCTGTGTTTTTTATGTATGTTTTCTTGTATGATCACTGTACAAATGGTGCGTGATTACAGGAAATGCTTGAAGGGGCAGCAGAGTTCCATTTCCTAATCCATCAATTGAATGAAACGGGTACATTTGACCTCTTTTCATCACGTCTTTATTTTAAAGTCTTACAGTAAATGTGGGCTTATTGATTATCCACAAGAGGGCTGTTTTACTATTTTATTTTTATATATATATTTTTTTTTTACTTTTTAGCTCAGCAGTATACTACCCGTTTTGTCTTATCTCATGCTAGTTAAATTGGGGAGCTAAGGTGAACCTGTCGCACTGAACATGCTATCTGGTCTGCAGGCAGTAGGTTATAGAGCAAGAAGAGCTGAGCAGATTGATAGATTTGCTGGGAAAGATTCAGTAAAACTTGTATTTTATTTATTTAAATCCCTGCTTATTCTGTGTCAAGGAGTCCAGTGGGCGGTCTTATCAGTGACTTTCCTTGTATGAGTGTGCAAACAGAGGTAGCTGTCAATCACAGATAAGACCACCTACTGGACTCCTTAACCCAGAATAAGTAGGGATTTAAATAAATACCAGTTTTACTGAATCTTTCCCCACATAACACTATGTTATAGAGCTCCTCCTGCTCTATAACATGATGCCTGCAGAAAGCATGTTCAGTGTGACCGGTTAACTTTAAGTAGCACTTCAGCCAGTCTATAAAAATAGTTCGATAAGCACTGTGGCATTAGAAAAACACATATTAGCAGCAGTCGGGTCCAACCCTTCATTTCTGCTTGGAATATTTTGTAATACATTTAGCTATGGAACTTCTTAAGGTGTTTACAAGGTCACCTGGGACGTACAGTGGGTCATAGAAACATGCCCCTGTCACACCACTGACCGTATGGCAGGAGTGACCTTTTTCAATTATTAGTCTACAGAAGCTTATATGAATATGCACGGAGAGAGTTTAGGACGTGTCCTACCGATGTGCTGTATATGGTGCAGCAGGACGCAGTTGCACTACTTTGCACTGCATACAATATATGTGCATGGAAACAACAGTAGTTCATCAAAATAAAGTTATTTTTTGAGCTTATTTTTTAATGGCAAAATGTGCATTGAGTATTTTGTTAATGTTGTGAAAGCAGCTTATTAGCTTTATTTTCTAATTTTTATGCATCACAAATCCCAAGAGAGATGGTTTGTGTGACAGATTGTTAACCAAGCATAGAAGAACATTCTGCTTGGTCACTGAAGAGTCACCACTCACTGGATTACATTAAGCTGGACAAGCACCTCAATCCCCAAGAGCTCATTCCAGCCTTGGGCAGTGTGTCCCTTTCCATTTCATGTAATTATTGAATGTATATTATTATTATTTCTTCATTCATTTGTGAGGTAATTGTTTTATTTCTGCAAACTTAATAAATATTCTGGGATTTTATTTAGCCTTTTGTTTGACCACTTCTTGTATTTGTTATACTCCATTGTTTGAAAATGACTATATGTTCCTTTATAGTGGTAGCCTGGGGTCTGTTAGCGCATGGTCCAAAAAAGTTATACAGTATATGTTCAGAAATATGAAAATATGGCTAGAAATATGGCTAAAAGACTCGGTGGGTCAAAAGCAAATTGAGGATTTGTTACAAACAACAGAGGTCGCTTTGGGCGTCTCAACCCCTTTCCCATAATGCCTTCATAAATAACGTAAAAAATTCTCAGCAATCCACACAGCAAAAGTTTTATTATTTTAGACTATTGGGGAGGAGGGTAACGCTATACTAAAGGGTGCTAATAAAAACTAGTAACTGAAAAAACCCTAATAAAATCCTGTTGCTAGATGTACAAAATTGATAAACTGCTAATATATAAATGCCCAAATCCACTCACTGCTTTTGCTGGATGTATCGCTTTAATCGTAACGCCATATGTCGGAATCCAACCAGCCTTTTCATTCACCGGCGATCAGGTGCTCCTCTTCTGGGCTCTCAAATGGGCTAGTTTCTTCCTCTGGGATCCTCCCAAACAGGCTGCCCGGGTTGGCTATGGTACTTGCAATTATAAAAAACAGCACCATTTTGGACTTTGTTCACAGCTCAATGGCTGGACTAGACTGGGCCCAGGAGCAGGCATCTCTAGCCTTATATGCTCCTGGGAAAAATTGGCAAGCTAATGTGCAGTCTGCATCATTTAAGTGTTCCTTTAGTTATAGGATCCTTGAGTTGTTATTCAGCAATCAGCTGCACCTGCCAATTTTTCCCAGGAGCATATAAGGCTAGAGATGCCTGCTCCTGGGCCCAGTCTAGTCCAGCCATTGAGCTATGAACAAGGTCCAAAATGGTGGTGTTTTTTAAGTAAGTAATGTCCCTTTTTCTTGTGTGTTTACTTTCAATTATAAGCCTCCATATGCTTACTGCTGCTCTGCCTGCGCTCGGAGCCACTGTCCGCATCCAGCACTCATAAACCACTTATACAGAAAGTCCTAAAAAGACTCCTGCTCCAGCGCTTGTAGAAAATGCAGCTCTATTAGAAACATATTTTTTTAAAAATCGTCCTTTTAAGATCCACACATGATGTGTGCACTGGGCTATGCGTTTCCAACCTGTAGCGGTTCTTCGTCACTTCGGATCTTAAAGGGGTTGTCTCACTACAAGGATTGATTTTTATGTTAAAGATCTTGCAAAAACAAGTCACTTTGCAATATGTGCCCATTAACAGTGTCCTACCTATTCTGAGATATCCCCTCTTGTATGGGCTGCATTAGCTCCTCAGGTTGCTATAGCTACAGACCTGTTTGATCTATCCTCATAGGCTGCCAGTGCTGGTTGCTGTAGCTACAGACCTGGCTTCTACTGCAGCCTAGTGAAAGCCAGTAACACACCCCTGAATTCAAAATGAAACCAAGAAAACAGGACTGAAGTAAGATGAATCAGTGTAGTGAGACAACCCCTTTAAATGAAGATTATTTTAATGTTTCTAATAAAGCTGCATTTTTTACAAGCGCTGGAACAGGAATCTTTTTAGGACTTTCGGTGTTAGTGGTGTACAAAATTGATGGCTAAGATTTGTATTTTTATTGAACAAAAGTAGAAAACCATAACCCCAGCCCCCCAGTGTCTCAATCCATTATGTACTCAAAATACAAGCCCTTTTATTACATAACTGGGAAAATGTGACTGATGGGACAATCCATTTAAAGCCCAAAATAGTGTTCTGGGTCAGGCATTCATTTACTGAGTAATCGCCTATAGCTGGCACTAGAATTTTTTTCTCTATCTTGCACAGTATATTCTAGGAAAAAACTAACTTGGGGACCTATTATTATTTTAAATTGGCATTGATTCCATGGTGAGAGGGGACCTAGTAAGTAGAAGATCATTGTGAAACTAACCACTAATATCCCTTCACCTTAGGTAATCCAGTAAAGCCAGTTTTTGTCCCATGTGTCAATGGAGCACAGACTTCATGTGCATAAAGCTAACCTACTCCCAGCCACATCTGGTGAAACTTTTGGAAATAAAGAATTGGGCTGTTGAAATAACCTTCTAAATATAGTGTATATTGGATTTTAAAGACCTGTGGATTGGAATACTAAAGCTGTTTACAGTCTATAATACATGAACTGACCAAGGCTTCCATTTACGAGATACTGCTTCTGCATCATATCCCTAAAACCCCCTTATTTTTATTTCTTTATACTTTTTTTTTAGTTATTATTTTACCTTGTACAAAACCGCTCTTCAGCAGGTTTTGGAGAAAAAAAAAATCTACCCTCCAAACAAATATGTAAAGATTGAAGGAGTAAGCTTTATGCAGCCTTCATCTTGTTCGATCCACCAAAATACTGTCCAGCAGGAGTCCACCACATGCTTTTGACAATAATCAAATACCACAAATGCATGTATCTGTCATCTGCAGACAGCTGTTTCAGAATGTTTGTCCCTCATCAGTGCAGAGCAGAGCGATGCTGGCTGGCTATGTGGGAGGCAACGAGTGGCTCAGAAAGGGAAGATCTCTCCTTGAGGTAAGGAGAGCACCAAATGGTGTAGAGTTTTGAATTGCCTTTGTGCTCTCTACTAAGCATCTGCATATCACAAGGCATTATGGGAAAGGAGATGAGAAGCTCAAGGAGAGATGTTCCCCTTTCTGAGCCACTCATTGCCTCCCACAAAGCCAGCCAGTATCGCTCTGCTCTGCACTGATGAGGGACAAACATCCCGAAACAGCTGTCTGTAGATGGGAGATACTGGCTTGGCTACATATCCATTTTGCTTTCTCAAGACCCAATGGGTCAAAAGCCATTTGAGGATTTGTTACATCCAATTGAGGGCGCTTGAGCTTCTCAGCTCCTTTCCCATAATGTCTTGTGATATGCAGATGCTTAGTAGAGGGCACAAATGCAATTCAAAACTCTACACACCATGTGGTGCTCTCCTTACTTCAAGGAGAGATGTTCCCCTTTTTAAATGTCTTAGGAATGCATAGAGCAATTCACTTCTGGGTCACACAACCATGCTCTGGGTTTCAGCTACTCGGAGTACAGGTCCCATGACCCAGTTGCAGCAGTGGGAAATTCAGCTGCAAGTAAGCAAAATTACTGCCACTACTTTACACCTAAAACTATTGTCTAATGAACTATGGGGAAGAAAACCCTGGAGTGGTCCTTTAAAAGTGGCCAAACCTAGGTGGAATAAAAGCGCCAGGAGACTGGTTCAAGTTGATCTGATCTTCCAGTCTATGCTAGAATCCACTCTACTAAAGTAGTGCCCATTAGTATTTTAGGCTGAAATAGTCTGACAAGATTGACCATTCAGCTTCTTGAAGTTTCCAGTGTACATTTATCAAAAACCATAGACTCGGTTCCATTTTTGCAGGAGATGGCCTTGGTTACTTCTTGTTAAATCTCCTTTATTGTATTGCAGCCTAGGACATAAGAGGAGCGTTAATTTCTAAGATCAGCTTGTCTTGCCTTAGTGCTAACTGCAGCACAAGCGTCTTACCCTTTGAATGCTTTGTAAAAAAAATAATTAAATTTGCCTAATTAAAAATTGTATTTGTCCATTGTTGTGCGGTGAAGACGAATGCAAAACAGATCAAGATTAGAAATCAATACTAACAGTGAGAACACATTATCCTTACAGTTCAAGTAATGGAACATTAGAGTCAGAGGCTTGAAGCTCCGGGGCCCTGGTGCAAAAAGTGAAATGGGGCCCCCAAGCTACCATGTGCCATTTACAATTCTGGTGTCTTCTTATGTAGCAGAAGGGCTTATGGGCCACCTCAGACTGCAGGGCCCGGTAGCGACTGCTACCTCTGCACCTCCTGTAGCTACACCCCTGATTAGATTTATAACTTCTCTTCAGTTTTAGCAAAGCTAAGCTTTTATCCCTCTTCCAATGGATGTTGCTTATCTGCAAGGTCACCAC
The DNA here is from genome assembly GCA_025379985.1 of Phyllomedusa bahiana. Classification (NCBI taxonomy): domain Eukaryota; kingdom Metazoa; phylum Chordata; class Amphibia; order Anura; family Hylidae; genus Phyllomedusa; species Phyllomedusa bahiana. Next base: position 109,073 of record JAODAL010004959.1, on the reverse strand, counting down.
AAGATGGAGCAAGTCAACAAATCTTTTATCATATTTAGACCCTAGATTAGTTTCTCCCTTCACTTTAACACCTTTTTATATGACATTTCTTTAATGGTTATTATTCCAAATGTGTTAGAGAGTGACTTTAATAATCATGTACATTTTTTTATTTAGAAAAAAGGAGAATTAAAAACAAAAAGTAAAACTGATTTCTCTTGTGTGTCCATTAAAGAGAACCTGTCACATAGGTTATGCCTCCCTTGCTGAGGACAGCACAAGCTAGTGACAGAACTGCTGTTTCCAGCGCTGTGTCCCTTATTCTGTAAGATGCTGCAGTTTCAGAGCATTTACTGCTCAAATCTGGCAGTTTGCAGCCAGAAAAGAGTCCAGGTTATTCATGAGCAGGTTTTAGCCCAGCCCACTCACAGCCCTGCTCCAAATCCTATAACCCTATATATCACAGAGCTCAGCTTCTCTCCTCTATCATATAACCTTATATGTATCGCAGAGCTCAGCTTCTCTCCTCTATCATATAACCCTATATATCACAGAGCTCAGCTTCTCTCCTCTATCATATAACCCTATATATCACAGAGCTCAGCTTCTCTCCTCTATCATATAATCATATATATCACAGAGCTCAGCTCTTCTCCCTCTGTCACATCCTGCTCTCAGGGTAAAAAAAACATAATCTAACAGATTCCCTTAAGGTAGAACTTCTCCCATGCAGGATCAAAGAGCAGCTGACAGGTGAGTATGGGCCCTTTCTTGAACTTATTAACCTGGGCCCTAACTGCCATATCTCCTGATGACTTGTGTGCTGTCTGCCTGTTTTCGTGTTTAGATTTCACCCATAAGGTAATATTAGAAACTGCAAGTAACAAACGCTGACTAATTTTGAGTTATTGGGGATTGGACCATCCACAACAAAAGTATTCAAACAGGTCATAAAACATGGAGACTGAAAAACCAACATAATGACCTAATGAACAATGAGATATAGAAGCAACTACACATATAAAATACATTATTTAGGAAGAGTTTAACTGTTTTGTAAAAACTCTATGGGTATAGACATGCTATGTATAAATTAGAATGAAGCATATCTAGAAGTAGACTAAGGATTAAGCTGCTATGAGGTTTCTACAAACACATTGGGTGGTTTACTCACGTCTCACCTGCTGTAATAGTCTGTCTGTGACTCCTAATCTAAGCAATTTGACCAAGATGAAGTCTCAGTGGTTTCATAATTCTAGCTGTCTGATTTCTATAATAAGCATTGGAGATGTAGTCTGTAGAGCTATGGTTAACCTATGATCTGGCCTATCTTAGTGCAACGTTGCACTGGTCTCAGGAAATATTAATTTAAATTCTCAAGAGTGTAATATAGTAGATAATAGAAGTACAGTAGATAGAATATGTTTTTATATAAAGTCGAATATCATTTAATATATGCACTTCAATTCCATCTGAAAAAAATGTACGTGTGGACACATTCTGCCAGGACCTGTTTTTAGCAAATAGCTTAAACAAAGAATAGTGATGGAAAGACCAAGTCGGCCATCAAGGCTGCTCTTTTATGAGATTTTATTCTCATTATTTTGTATATTATTTATTATGGCTGATCTCGAGATGATTGTGACTGTTAGGGTATATTCACATGGATGATTTTGACGCTGTTTTCGCCACTGTTCTTGTAGCGTGTCCTCGCCCAAAACAGCATCAAAAAAGTCTCCAAAACACCCCAGTTCATTTTCATTGATTCCTATGTAGAACAGTGTTGTAGTTCACCCATGAGAAGGTTTTTGGGTGCTTCTTTGGATGCTGTTTTGGGCACTGAAAAAGAAGCGTGATTTCAATGATTTTTGACACGCTGTTTTTGCCCTGGCTATTAATTTGTATGGGTGTTTCAGAAAGAAACCAGTGTTGAAAAACCTCGTCTGAAAAGACATTTAGTTTTGACGCTGATTTGGATGCTGAAAATACAGCATCCAAATCAGCCATGTGAAATTACCCTAGAGGGCTAGGTCAGATCATCCCCAATAGGTATGCATCGGTTAGTACCTACAAGAGATGGTCCAAGGAAAGACATCTGGTGAAATGGCAACCAGCTCTGTGGCACCCATGGCTCATTCATGTGCATGAGTAGCGAAGGCAAGCTAATTTGGTCCAGTCCCATAGACAAAATTCTGAAGCATAACTAGCTGAAAAAGTAATTTTAGCTATAAGGCTAAGTCCTATCTACAAAATATAAATATATATATATATATATATATATATATACACACACACACACACTTATTGTTGAAGTCAACTGGAGGGCTGGAGACCAAATCCGAAACCATGCAAATAGGTTTCTGGTCGGTACTTATCCCCCCCCATTGACTTCATAAGTAAATTTTCACCGTTTTCCTAGTGTAATATGGCGATTATTGAACATGTTCTAAGATTTTTCACAAATACAGTGGTTTTGAAATCCGACCTCACTTGAGTAGACTACAGCTCGGATTTTCTATTGCTGTCTATGGGAATGGTTTTGCAGTCGGAATGTGACGGTTTTCAAATCTGAAAACCATTTCGAAATCCAACTGAAAAACCATGTCATCTAGACATATCCTAAGAGTTGGAATTGACTGTGTTGCTGTGGCACAACACTGATGTGGCCGAGAAGTCTGCCTGGTATATGATAGCCAACAGCGTATGATTTTTCTAGTATTTTGTGTGGCTATTGGCTGTTGCATGTTGACTTCCTTTTTACTGCTATAAGGGCCAACAATAGGCATGTAAGCATCGGAACTATGGCAGAAGGCAACTTGACAAAAGCAGTGTTTTGCTGGAACCTTGGGCCTTGAAAATCTTTTTACAAACTCCCAAGATAAACATGCATCCCAAGATGTAAACCAACTATACACCTTCATAACAGTAGTACACTTTAAGACCAGTGGACTCTATCAGCATTATAATGTGTTCCACGCTGAAAAAATTGTTAAGGGAAAGTTTGATGAACAGTACAAAGGGCCTCATGTAATAAAATTGTCTAGGTCTATCTTTGCTGCCAAAAGCAAAAAGGCAGAGCTTCCCTTTCATTTTTTCAGAGCACTATATAAAATGAAAGGGGATTGGTTGTTATACAGTTTTTAAATAATATCCAAAACATTGACTGTATGGACATTACCTGGATATGTACTCTAGACATAAAATCCCTTTATACAAGTATTCCTTACACAGAAGGTAAAATAGCAGTGACAGAGATTTTGTGTCAAGATTCTACACTTTCCACTAGGCATATTTAATTTCTTATGTCTTTAGTGGACATTGTCCTTACAATTTTTTTTTCAGATTTGGTGAAGAATTGTTTCTTCAGCTACAGGGGACTTTGATGGGGTCTCCTGTAGCACCTAGTTGTGCTAACATATTTATGGCAGCATATGAGATTAAGCATGCTTTTTCTTACCAGATGTTTGGACATGCCAAAATATGGTTACGATACGTGAACGACATCTTCGTCCTGTGGCACAGAACTTAGAGTGAATTTCTGACTTTAGTACAGTATTTGAGCGGGAGCATCAAATGTTTAGTTCTCCACTGATGGTAGATATGCCCAACCCTATTTGGGGAAGTAAGATCAAGGAGACTGAACTGGGATTCGAAACATCTCTATATACTAAACCGATAGAAAGAAACAATATCTTACACAAAAATAGTCATCATGCAGCTCAGATTTTTTCAGGGATTCCTAAAAGTCAGTTTATCAGAGCCACAGAATATGCTGGGGACACTGATCAAATTAACTTTGCAGGAAATAGTTGAAAAATGTGTCACTCGAGGCTACAGTTTAGAAAAAATGGGTAGAGAAGTACTTATGATGACTAAGGAACAGGTCCTACGAGGTAAAACTAAAGAAAGAACAGAGAGATTCCTCTTCTCTAGTAAATTTGACGCTCATAGCAGGCTAGTAGAAAGATCTGTCAGAAAACATTGGAAAGTATTGACGAGTGACCCTGAATTTGGTCACCTTTTTTAAAATTCCTCCCCATTTTGTGTATTGTAAAGGAAAAATAATAGGAAATATGATCACTTTCTCTGACATAAAAACTGTTAGTAATTAAAAACAGATGAAATTGGCCACTACTTGTACTAGCCCATATTTGTGCCTTAATTGTCAAAATGCCACCTAAATCCAGGATCAAAGGTAAACCTACTCAAAAGGGGAAACGGGGTTCCGTTTAAAAGGATATTATACTTCGATGTAAAAAAAGTCGCCCAATTTTAAAAATCCCAAAAAGGTTTTATTTTGGCCCAATTCCTGTGCTACTAAAATCAGACTGAACAAACATTGTTCAGCGATTTGTATGCACAGAAAGGAAAAAAAAAAGAAAGACAGAGGAACTGCATAAGTCTCATTAACACAGTCTAATAAAAGATACGGTGAGAGCACCATGGAGTAGCAGAACTTCATTGGTGTGTTGTAGAAAAGGTGGAGCAGATAGAAGTTTTTTCTTTAGAAAAAAGTCTGTTAATTAAAGCAGCCAGTTGGATATTTAAATTGGGCACCGAAAGGGCTTAATGAAAATTGGAATTGAAATGTTTTACTGTGAAATCTTCAGTGTGTTATCTGTTTTTAATGTTGTTGTTTTAAATTTTGTGATCGCTTTAGAAAAGTTTAAGATTTATACTTAAGCCTATTTAAAGAAGCTCCATAGGCTTACCCTCACCCCGGGAAAAAGAAGGCCTAACCTTCAAAATTTTCACGCTCACAATGCGGGTAAAACTCGCTTAACCGGCAGCTCACTGCTCGAAAGAGGCAGGAGGGACCTAATCTTGGCGATCAAACCCTATACATCATCCTACCGTTCAAAAATTTGGGGTACCCAGACAATTTTGTTTTTCCCCCGAAAACTCACACTTTTATTATCAAAAAGTTTAAAAAAAGAATAAAAAAAATATCCAACATTGACGGTTTGAAAAAATGATTTTTTTTGAAATAGTAATTTCTACTTCAAGCTTTGCTTTGTCAAAAATGTTCCTTTCCCGCAATTCCAGCATTGAGACCTTTGGCATTTTACTGTTAATTTGCTGAGTAAACTGGGGAAATTTCCCCCATGCTTCCAGAAACCCGTTTTTTAGCTGTGTAAAAAAACTTGCACAGGTTTTCAAGGGGGTTTAAAAACCAATAGTTCCCACACAGTTAGCAAACACATGTACCATTAGAAAACGGAATGGTTGTTGGAAAAGGGGCCCCAATTAAACCCAGTAGATATTGCATTAACAAACCAGCATTTCAGTAGAAAGTCATTTCCCAAATTTAAACATTTATAGAGTGTTTTCTGATTTTTTTTATGGTGGGTTCATAAAAAAAACTGTGCTTTTCTTTCAAATATAAGGACATTTCTAAGTGACCGCAAATTTTTTTATCAGTATGTATTTTTTAATTTTAAGTAGAATGCTATTTTTTGTAATGTCATGAATAAATGTATAAAAATAAGGAAGAATAGAGTCTGAACGATCTGTTTGTTTAGCAACATAAAAAAATCTAAGACCTAGACAATTTTCATACATGAGGCCCAAAGAGTTTGAAGTCTAAACCTAAAAAACCCCCAAATTTCCGGGGTTCAATTAAAACCGGGCATCTGTGGGAGTGCTAAAAAAAACAAGCTGATCATGGATACCTTACCCCGAATTTACAGGACTTGTGGCTAATGTCTGACTTCCAGATAATATGTCCAGATACTTTAGAGGTCATGTGCTTTGATAGATCAGAGCGGTTTTGATGGCAGAGAGGTTAACAATAGGCAGGTTTTATTGCTACAGATGCTCATTGTTCACTTGAAAATTTATGGATGTAATACAAAAATTTTCGTGGCATAGTCTGTGGTCGCTCAAACATCGAAAAACGGGATCCGGGAAAAAACACTGCAAGTGCATCCTAGATAAACTGTTTTAAAAAAATAAAATTTGGGTTTTTAAGGCCAAAATGTCAATATATAATAAGAAAAACATTAAGATCAAATAAAAAATAAGCTTTCAAGGGGGTGACGCAGTCCCCTTTAAATAGCACTATTTTGGGCATTGCCTTTTTGTTATTTTCTTCCGTTTGTCCTGCTGTCTTTTGTGTCCCTGGTTCCGCTGCAGTATATGTGATTCTAGTGAGGGAAGATACCCCTAATGAAGGGGCTAAAGCAGCATTTTATGGGAGCAGTGTCTACAGCCTGTGCGCCATTTCACTTTACCTGGGGTTCAGGGGGGGATATTTTTTCCCTATTGTGAGAAGGGTACAAAAGGAGCAATACTCAGTGAGAGGTGGAACACATTAGGGAGGTGAGAGCTCCTCTATATAAATGAATGAAGCAGGGTAGTGTGTGGCTGTTGCCACGCTAGGTACCTTGGGAGCCTGCGTTGGACTAGATAGAAAGGCATGATATTAAGGCCCAGGGCTTTTTACAGTTGCTGTGAGAAAAGCTGGTGGGCTGGAGGCAACAGACTGCATGGTCTGAGGCATGGGCATAACTATAGCCATAGCAACCGCTATGGGGCCCAGAGGTTGAGGGGGCCCTCTTCGGTACAAGAACATTGTTCCTTTTTGTAGGGAACTAGTAGTTGGTAATTACAATGGGTCCCTCTGGTTTCCGTCACGGTTTTTGTTCTTTTGATAGAAAAAATAGCGCAACTTGCTGCACTATTTTTCTGTAATTCCCAACTGAACTAGCAACGGAGTTTCCAAACAGAACCTTCAACGCTGATGTGAACCAGGTCTTATACTGCTGCTGTAATTTATGTTGCGTTGTTCCTTACAGTGACGGCACTCCTCATACTTACTTGACCTAGATCTATGTTTACACCCTGTGGCCGTATGTCTGCGTTGTGCAGGTTATTAAGATAAAAGAGCAGCATCCGTAGACGTGTACAGCAATTCCCATACTAAGTGACTAGTGCAAGTCCATGAATTGTGATGAGGTGGGGCAGGCAATGGCAGAAAGTAGCTTCTTAGAGACCTAAGTTGGCATAGTAGGATGGGATGAGTGCTAACAATTACTAGCACAACTTGACTTGGGATTTTCGGAGGAGATTCACATTCCTCAGCAGCTCTTGTAGTCAGAGTCATGAAAGTTGGGTCCCTTACCAGCAGAAAATTCATACAGATAAAGTAGGTCTTCACATATTAAAGGGAGAAATAGCTGTAAATCATTTTCTTTGTGGAGCTTAGGGTCAGATACATTACACATTGTGTACAAAAAAACAAATAAAATGAAGCGGCCCTCACCTGGAGTCCAACGGAGAAGCTGATCCTGGCAAGTAGAAAGCACATAACATGTACTGTAGAGTGCCGCTATTGTAGAGGCAGTACCAGTAAGGCCTGGAACATCCAAAGCAGATGTGAACCAGGTCTAAATTGCCCGTACTGATTATTGTCTGGGTCTGGCCAGTCTCACCTGCTGTAAATCCAACAGTATTTGGCACTGAAAGGGTTGGCCACAAATAATAAAAAAAAATTATATGACATAAGAAATAAAATTGAAACACCTCCCCTCCCCCAGTCCCTACCTCTCTGGAGCTCCCCAGTGATTCGCTTCTCTTCTGGATTTTTGTCCTGACACAGGGGAGAGGCTTGTGCTCACCTACAATGACCTTTCCAGCACATAGGACAAAAACCCAGAAGTGAAGAGGAGTGGATAAGTGGTGAGCTCCACAGCGGCAACTTGGGTAGAAAGTACAGGTATTTAAGTATCAGGGTTTTTTTCTTTTTTTTGCAGAATCTGACCCCAATTTCATGTAATTTTGTCTAAGTGGGCAACTTCTTTAAACGTTTTAAGACTTTTAAGGCTTTTTGGCTTTGGAGCCTAGTTGCAGTATGCCGTGCAGTGCCATCTTATCCATTGGGCACACTAGGCAATTGCCCAGGGACCCCTCAAGCATAAGGGCCTCAGATGGTGAATGTGTTTTCCAGAAATCCAGGGCGTACACACTTGATTCTTGGACGGAACTGCTTAATGGTTTGTGTGGTCTAAGGTCATGCAAATAGTTAAAAATCATGGTGACAATGGTATGACGGGGGCATGCTGCCAATCAGTCTTATAGGCTGCATACAGTACATCAGGGGATGTCCGGAGTTGGCATGATGATATGGGTGCGCTTGGGGGTGGTTAGAAGCCTGGGCCTAATGTGTCCTTATATTTGGGCATAACTAAAGGCATGGCCTGGTGAGATATCATGTATTTGGGCAGAGCCCACTGCACTGCTATGTTTGGGGGTCCATAATGCTGCTGAGACGGCCCTGATGTCATGTGCTTGTGTATGCACTGTTTATAGTAAATATGCAGATGAAAGATAAGCTTGCAGTTTATTGAACTTGCACAGTAACCAAACAGATAAAAGGATAACAGTGTGAGTGACTATTTTTTTGTGCATTTAAAATTTGACCCTTAATTTAGTTACAATTTATGCCAAAAAACATCAAAGTGGAGTAATCTAGATCATATTGTCAAGATTTTTATTTTTTAATAGGTTGACTGAAATAATTCTCAGTATGTACATTAGCCTGTTAGCCAAGACCTCACACACATTAGCCCACACTGAAAGGCAGTATAGTGTGTACAAGCAAAGTAGCCTAGAGATTTGTGTACCTTTTGTTATCTTTCGTATGATACTTTAGAATTTTTTTCATTATTACTTGGTTGGAGTTCAAGTTGGAGCCCGATAAAAATGTTTTTGTTTTTTTAACGCGGCGGTACCAACAAGATTTTTTTCTACAACCTCATTATCAGATTTGCTAATTAGGCAGTTGACTTGTAAGCACTCAAAAGTCAGAGATGCCAAGGGTTACGCCAGGTTTTCTCACAATGCTCCAGGAGCAGCACCAAGACGTAGATCCCATTTTGCAAATACTAGATGTTGGCAGGGCCATCTCTTCCATTGGCGCGCTAGGCAGTTGCACAGAGGCCCCAGTTGGTGAATGTACGTCCCAGGACTCCAGAATGTATGCCCTGGATTAGCACTACTCTTAACATGTTTCGTGTTCTAAGGGTGTGCAAACCGTCAAAAACAATGGTGGAGCAGGAAACCATCAGTTTCCTGCCCTGTCCGTTGTGTAAGCTGCCTACAAGATGTCAGCAGTTTGTCTTGACATGAGTTACGTGAAGTTATGGTTGTGCTTGTGGGCATGGCCTCATTTAGCATCATGCTTGGATGTGACTAGTCATGTGCGAGTCATGTATTTAGGCAATCTAAAATGCAGATAAGGTGGTCTTGGGTGATGTAGATGCTCTTTGATTGCTAATAAGCTCTCCCTTCCTCTTCTCACTTGGTAAGTAGCTCCGAATCTCAGAGCGTTTTGATATTTTTACTGCATTTTTTTCAGGAATCCTTAAACCGCGGCCCTCCAGCTGTTGGGAAACAACAAAACCCAACAATCAATTAAATAAAATAGAACAGTGGGAAAGATGGGAGTTGTAGTTTCCCAACAACATGAGGGCCCCAGTTTGAGGATGCCTGATCTCTAATAATTATGATTTGGATCGTCAAAGTTTGTAATAGAACTTTCTTACATCACCCTACCAGCAACCAAGTAGCAGTGCTTAATTTCTCAGTACTGTAGCAATTGTAGATTTGCAGCATGTCATTACTTACTGTGCCAAACGGACATTCTAAGTAGAGGTAAATTCTCTGCAGATAGGGAGATAGATCATCTGTTGTCACCCAATGCATCTATAAATGGTGCTCTGCAACAGTCTAGGTAAAATTCTAGCAACTATCTTCCTTTGCATTAGACAAAATTTCCCTTTAAATAGAGAGGCGAGTCTCATTTCACCAGTTCCCATGCATGATAGGAGTACTTGTGAAATGTAATTGTCTACAGAGTGGAGCAGGTCAACTCAATAGCAAGCATCCCATGAAAGGGAATCTTTGTATCCTCAGGAGGGATCTTTTTCCATCCTACAATTATTTACCTAGGACAAGGCGTTCCTTAATCTAACTTTGTTTGGAGCCAGCCATGCACAGTGATGAAAAATCTAGCCATAAACCTGTGATATGCACAAAAAGTCCAGTGCAGCAAGATATCTGCCTGGCTATTCCACTGTTTAAACAAAATAGTAGAAGGATGGAAACATGTTATGGTGAGTGTTTACATATGGGGTAAGGAGGAACCTTAGAAAGAATGCAGACATTGTACTTGCACATGGTGAAAATACATAATGATTCAGGTTATTTGTATGTAATATAATTCCATTTCACAGTGAAGTTATAATGCAAAATGTCCTGCCTGTTTAAGAGGTATCCACCACATTAACTTTAAACATGTAGCCCAAGATAAATAGACCATTACCAGATACATTGTTGTTCCAATTTTGCTTAATTTCAAAAAGTTAGAGCAGTTCTCATCTCCCATTCGTTTATAGAAGCTTTCTTAGGCTGCCAACCATCTCTCTCTGCTCTAGCAGAGGCCAGGAGGATGGTATCACGCCCTGCAGTGTCTGATCAGCAACACAGAGGTTTGAGTATCTTTTTTGCTGTCTAAGGGTATGTTCACACGATGTATTGCGGAGCGTACAGTACATCGTGTGTTTCAGGAGCTCGCGCTAATACGCGGGCGGGAAATCGCTGGCCCCATTGACATTCATTACTCGCGGCGACATGTTACTTATCTCCCCGTGCGTACAATACAATCGTATTGTATGAGCAGGGAGAGGAGGCGTAATCCATAGTGCTCTATAAGAACTATGGATTACCGTAATTTCGGTGCGCATCTCGCCCATATTAAAGCGCAAATACGCAGCCTGCTGGCCCCATAGACATGCATTACGCGCCGCGAATAAACGACGTCACTTACTCCCTGCGCCCCAAAATAAGCCATGTGAACATACCCTAACTTTTTAGAAGTCTGTAGTCTTATGTGCTGCGGTTAAAACCTCTGTCACCAATGTGTCTAACAGGCTCAGTTATTTCAGCTCTGCTCTTCCTGTCAGTCGCTGCTGCAGAATCACCCACAACCTGACCAGGCAGTGCGGGGCTGAAGCTTGCAAAAAAGAGCAGGTTGAACATTGTTTAAAGTGTACTTTGGTGAAAATTATGCCATATTAACATACTCCAAGTGCAAGGAGCAGGTGAAGCTCATCCATTGGGCTAAAGAGGTTTATGCAATACCTTTGCGATGGTTAAAAACAGAAAAATGGACAAAATTATGAAGTGCACATCTTCAAAAAGAAGTCACATGGTCTTTTTCTCTGTATACAGGATTTTAAAGTGTAAAATATATATATTTTTTAAATGGATTCCAGTTTTTGATTTTCACTTCAATATAGTATCCTGCTTTTATCTGCCATTTGTTATGGGCTTGTTAGCTACACTTTTTGGGGTATGTGTGCCCACCCTTCCCTTACTTATTGGATACATCTGGTTGCAACCAATGGCTCTATGCAAATAAATAGTTACCATGTTTTCATGTTTTGTCTTAGAAAAAATTTATTAAAACAATTACACAATAATAAAATGCAGTCACAAGCATCTGTGATTACATTAGAAATCAGTTGATATCACAATAGCATCAAATATACATTTTCTAGAGGTGAGATCTTGCAATACTGTGTTGTATGGTTTGTGATTGACCTGTTAATTTCAGACATCATTAAATAGGCTTGGCTCAATATGCAGCTATGGAGATTGAAAAGAAACACCAAAGTGAATGGTTTCAGGACTGTACTATATTTGGGCAGAGGAAAAAAAAGATAAATGTGCAGCCTCTCACGTAGGCCAGACCTGCACTGAAAAATAACGGAGAGTGGAAAAACACTAAGAGGTTTAAGAGAAGTCCGTAATTTGAGGAATATCCCTGACTTCAGGAAATGAATGGAGTCTCAGGTTCTTGTTGCAAGGATGTTATGTGTGGAGAACACACTAGTCTATCATTCTTAACAAACAATAGTGGTCACGACAAAAAAAAAAAAACCAAAACAAAACAACGACTGAAAATCATAAGAATACTTATATTACAAGAGACAAATCCTATAGTTAAAATTCTGGACACAAGACAAAAATTCTAAAACCAGGTAATATCTATACCCATAGTCCGAGATAACATGAAGGGTCGGAAAGGTTTGTTTTTTTTTAGACTAAAAATTAAAAGCAATTTAGGGAGATTAAAAAGTTCTAGACTAGTTATTTGATCTTAATTGATCTTTCACGCTGGGATCATTTGAGAAACTTAAGAGATAAAAGGCTCAAATCATGTTCTAGGCAACAAAGTGCAAGAACCGTATCTGGCTGAAACAAGGAGAATAGACAGTTGGGTAAAATACAAGAACCACTTTGTAACGCTTTGGATCAGATATCGATGCCACCCATGAAAATTTAGAACTTCAAGTTATCACTAGGCAGCAGATGATCAGCATTATTAATGAGGGGACAAATTTGTTTATCAGCACCTGTAAAATCTGACAGAAGGGGCAAATATTTCACATTTTAAAATTCCATGATACAAACAAATTATTTGGCCAAAATATCCGATACAGTATCAGGTATGAATTTGCAAATAACGATGACCATTTATATAAAGTATTTGTATATAGAACGGATAGAGGTGATAAATACAAAACATAGGTTTAAAATCAAATCATGTTCAATGTTAATACACATAGTAAAATTTATGTGATGGTCTGTCCAAAATGTAGCATTTGGCAGCTGGGTCATACTTTGGATGTGTTTTCCTCCATTGGCACAGCAGGAGTGTACACAACTTTCTTGGTGTCCTCTCTTCTGAAAACATAAAGTTGCCAAGTTATTGTTAAAGAAAAAGCTTGGCCAGCAAACAAAATACAGAGAACTGCAACTAGAACATATAGTTTGCAGGGCAACAATGATGGTGGGTATTTAAAGGATTACTTGAGCAGATGCTTATACCTATATTACAGATCCTGCAGTAACAGTCACCACTAACTAGGAACCATATCAAAATTTGCACCACTAACACCACAATCATGAAGCAGGTAAATATAGAACTAAAACTCACAACAAAATTACCTAAAAAATAAAGACTGAGAAGCAAGATAAAAAGGTTATAAAGGATATAAAGTCTTTATGTGGTTCTTCATTAGTTTGTTTCCACAACATAGGCTATGTCTACACATCATATGTTAAAATGCCGTCCAAAATTCGATGGCATTTTAACATCTCTTTTTTCACGCTAAAAATCATGGTCGGTTTTCGGATTTGCAGTCGACCCCGTACACTGAAAGTACGGGAATCCGAAGGCAATCAAGCGGGTTTGAAAATCCATCAAATTTTTAAAAATCTGTGCTGTGTAGACTACAGCAGAGGTCCCCAACTCCACGCCCCACCAACAGATCATGTTTTCTGGCTTTCCTTAGCATTGCATAGGTGAGTTAATTATGCTGCACAGGTAATTTCATTATTCAGTGCATTCTGTGGGATATCCAGAAAACATGACCCGTTAGTGGGCCTTGACTGGAGTTGGGGAGCACTGGACTACAGCACGGATTTTCTATTGAAGTCCACACAGCGCTGGCTACAGTCGGATTTTCACTGGATTCTAAATACTGAATCTGCTGTAAAGCCGATGGAAAAGCTGTGCTGTGTAGACATAGCCTAAAGTTCATAATAAAATATACAGCTAGATCTGTAAAAATAGGAAGTTTGTGCTACTTCTGCTTTAATTTAAATGATAAAGATGAAGAATCATTTGATTTCCCAGAAATAGCACCTCTTTTGTCTAAGGCTGTTTTGGTAATAAAGTTCAGCCTCATTTAAGTGCACATAGCAGAGCTGCAATAGCAGACACCTCATTGAATGGAATTAGATTTCTTCTATAGTCTCATGGCCCCTTTATTTGGATGACATATAAGGGATGTATTACATAGACAAAGCATCGATAAGTGTATCCTTTATTCAACTTTATCAGTTTTAAAATAGTTGTGTTTTAGATTAACCAAGATCAGAACTCCTACTCACACCATGCCGTCAAAAAGCAAAGCATGTCTCGAGTCACCATGACTACCAGTTAGAACTTGGTGTATTTGGCAAAACAAAGCATATGTTGTATTCTCCTTTTTGCGATCAACACTCCAAAATTCATACACAAAAAAATTTTTAAAAAAATTGAGGACTACCTTTTTTTTCCTGCGGAACAGCCAACATGTCAATGCAACGACAACTATAGATCCAAGTATACAGGCCAGTGTGACTGCAAACACAACCCCTAGAAAGAGACAAATTGTCAGGAGTAGCAAGGAACACAGAAAACAACCATCCCAAACTGATTAAGGACTGGGTATCCTTCCTAATGTAGCCATTCAGTATCTACCTAGAAATAAAGTAAAAAAAAAAAAAAAAGGAGTACACTTGTAGATAATACTTGATTAAAATGTAACTTTTAATATATAATCATCATAAAAATACATAAACTATCTAGCCCTACACTAAATTAACAAGACCAAACAATTACACTAAATCCCTACCTACCAAGGGGAGCCCGTCCCAACAAGGACGACGCCTACCGGCACCTAACCTACCACTCTAATATCCCTACGATGCATTCCTAGGCCAAAACAAGGGTATAGTTATATACAAAACCCATAAACAAAACTCCTAGTTTAATAGTGCAATGTGGATATATTGAAATCTAAATTATATCCCCGACCACACAAAATGTCTACTATATGGTCTAGTGCTATTGTTTGTTTAGGACTAGACCGTATAGTAGACATTTTGTGTGGTCTGGGATATAATTTTAGATTCTCAGTATATCCACATTGCACTATTAAACTAGGAGTTTTGTTTATGGTTTTGTATATAACTATACCCTTGTTTTGGCCTAGGAATGCATCGTAGGGCATAATTAGGGATATTAGAGTGGTAGGTTAGGTGCCGGTAGGGGTCGTCCTTGTTGGGACGGGCTCCCCTTGGTAGGTAGGGATTTAGTGTAATTGTTTGGTATTGTTAATTTAGAGTAGGGTTAGATAGAGTTTATGATTATATATTAAAAATTTAATTTTAATCAAGTATTCTCTACAAGTGTATCCAGGAACACCTCAATTCTATACGAAGTCTTAGACCAATCAATAAAGTGCTTACCTTCCCGAAAAGATACAGACACTCGCCGGTCACCTTCCTGCTGCAACTTCCTGTAGTTATCAATCATCTGTATAGGAGCAGAACTGTTCTGTTCTGTGCAGTAAATTGCGGTCTCAAACATGAGTAGCTGTAAGACAGGATTAATACAAAAGTAGCCTTAAAACTTGTAAACTGTGTCTTGTTCTTTTACCTTGGAAAATGGTGTTTAGCAAAAGTCCTTTAGGTTTATCTTGTTAGATACAAACCAGATATAGTAAAGTTCTCTAGACACAAACAAAGCTAGGAGTCTAGCAAGAAGATTTTGGTAAGCTTGGGAGCCATTCCCAGTTTAAAGGGAATGTGTCATCAAAAAAACAAAAAACAAAATCACTTCTCATTTAATTACATTTTTTATGTTAAACACATTTAAGAATTTTTGGTTATGTTTTTTTTAGTTTTCCATATTACTTTCAATATTTTTTTTTTTTTTTAAAGTCCAGCAGTTTTCACTTTAACCACTAGGCCTAATAGTCTGAATTTCCTGTTATATAGAGCAAGCTTTTCAGTAGTCTGCTCATGATCAGTACAAGCAGGATTACACTGAAAGGTGACACCAATGTGTTTAGATAACACAGGGTCCACCAGTCACAATAGGAGATAGTCACCGTTTGCCCTCTTCCCCTCTCTAGACATGGACTTCTTCCCAGGTCACAGAGCATGCCTAGAAAACTCTCCTACAGAAGTCAATGGGACTGATCCAGTTCTCAGACTCCTATATGCATGAAGCTGCTATAAAGCATCTCTCTAAATGCTGTCAAAAGAGTGCAGGCAAGAAAGTTTTCCCCACAATCATATATAGACTGAATTGAGAAATATTCAATCAAACATAAAAATGGCAAAGAAGAAAAGAATATGGATCAGGGTCTTGTTTTAATTAGTAATAAAAAAAAAATTGGCAACAGACAGATAGAAGAAAGAAATTTACGGTTGAACCTTTTCTGCAAGACTTGTGCACCACCCCATGTCCATTCCCTCAGCAATTACTTTTTATTTTTTTTACTCCTTACATGTGGGGTATAGGCCATGGATCCCTGAAAAATCTAGTTTTAGTTAGAACATGTATATATTTATGTGCTACAGCAATGGGGACTATCCATTATAAAGGTAAGCTCATTAAAGGGGTTGTCTCACTACATTGATTCATCTTACCTCAGTCCTGTTTTCTTGGTTTCACTTTGAATTCAGGGGCGTGTTTACTAGCTTCTACTAGGCTGCAGTAGAAGCCAGGTCTGTAGCTATAGCAACCAGTGCTAGCAGCCCATCAGGATAGATCAAACAGTTTTAGCAAAAATGACCTGAGGAGCTGATGCAGCCCATCCAAGAGGGGATATCTAGGAATATGTAGGACACGGTTATTGGACACATATTGCAAAGTGACTTGTTTTTTTTCAAGATCTTTATAAAAAGCAATCCTTGTAGTGAGACAACCCCTTTGACTTCTCAAGCAATGGGAAACAATGGGCAGGCAGTAATTAAGCATGCCCAATGCTCCCCTCCAACATCCCAATCACAATATCATCTGTTGAGGGACCACTTGGGAATCCCATGGGATCAACTTGGATAGGATTATGGCAAGATTTAGGTAATCACTCTGAACTCAATTGTAGAGGACTGAAAACACACATGCAGTTTGAGACAGCTTTTGAGATAAAACTTTAAGCGTATATTTTGCAATACTTTTTAATCTACTACTGGCTAGACCTCAAAAACTGTATGTGCAATTATATTCTAACACTTGTGCCACACAACTCTTTTCAGGAGGAAAAAAAAACAACTGCCTAAGTAGGAAAAAAAAAAAAAACCAGAAACTAGTGACTAAGGGAAAAAAAAAATAATAATAATGTTGCATGTGAAACCATCTTTAGATATTTTGCTGCATATTACAATAAACAAAGGCTGCCATTATGAAAGAACTGCTTACAAAGGACTACTAAAGGCACACCGTTCAGTAGGTTACCTGCTCACTGGAAATGAAGACAGGATTCCTAAAAACAGACCACAACACACTGGGAGTGCAGGGTGGGGTTGTAAGAGAACCCTCATAGCGATAATACTCATCCAGTCTTTCAGGGAGAAGAGGTTGCACATTAAACCCAGGAATCTGAAATGTCTGCCCTATAAAAGTTTAAAAAAAAAAAAAAAAAAGTTCAGAAAGTTACGGAAGCAGCAAGAGAATTACACAGATTTCCAAATAGGTTTATCTATAAAATTTTAAAAAGGTTGATTTTTTTAAAACACAAAAAACTGTCTTGATGCAAATGATATTAATACAAGACTTTAGCACACTTGTAAATAACTTGGCCACAGACAACTCAAAATAATTTTTTATGTTAGACATTGGAATATCAGATAAATAGTCACCTTTGTCTAAAACAAGGACAACCAATCACAAGGCTTTGGAGGGGAAAAACAAAAAAAAAAAAAAAAAAAAAAAGAAAATTTGTTTGGATGCATTTTTAATGAAGCAGAAATGCACCCAATAGTTTTAAATATGGAGCCTGCTGCGTCAAACGGATCAAGAATTGACATGACAATTCTTTGAACGGATCTGAAAGACTCATGTAAATGCAATCACACTGCACATTGTTAGATGCATTTTTGGGTCCGAACACATATCCAAATATGCATCTAAGAAACGGCGTGTGAACATCCCCCAAGATTTTTTTTTTTTTTTTTTAATAAATCCTGTTAAATCCAGTTTTTACTTTGGCCACTAGACTGACACTTCCTGTTCTGTAAAGAAAGCTCTTCAGCAGTTTCCTCATCAGTATAGGCAGATTACACTGAAAAGTGACACCAGTGTATAGACAACATAGGATCCACCATTCACAATAAGAGATAGTTACAGTTCACCCCCTCTCCTTCCTGAACCTCTTTCCAGGTCACAGAGTATGCCTAGAAACTCTTATAGAAGTCAATGGGTCAGCTCCTGTTCACAGACTCCTATGTACATGAAGCTGCTGTAAAGAACCTCTCTAAATGCCTCGAGAAGCATCTCGGGCAAAATGGCTGCACCCATAATCATACAGACAACAGAATAAAACAGCCAAAAAAAAAAAAAAAAAGTCTACAGTCAGAAAACATTATGTATCAGCATCTGGTTTAAAAGGGGTTCTCTCATCTCAAAGATTCATAGGATGAATGAATGAAAGAATGCTGCTTTGATCTGACACTTCCTGGTCAAGCTGTCTGTAATAAGCATACGAGTTCCAGTGTATTCTGACTTCTCTGTTTATTAGTCTAGATTAGCTAAATTACCTTCTACCAGGACAGGAGAAGCTTCTGAGTTAATGTAAACAGAGTAATTACTGTCTGTGATGACATCACTCCCTGCTATCAGATTGAACAAACAGCAGGGGAGAAGGAGTACACAGGTCGGTCACTTGGGAAACTAGAAAGCTCCTTAACAAAAAAAGATGAACAAAGCAATATATTTGGAAAACGTCTTCACTTAGTGGTCCCTACAAAGCTATTCTTTGTAGTGAGACAACCCCTTTAATTACCTAAAAAATTGCTGAGAAATACAAATTTGTTGGGTTTCCTGCTTACATATCACCACTAATGACAAATTCTGATAGATTTATAAAAATGACTGGTTTCACATGCTTAGTTTTTTTGTGAAGTTGAAATGCATTAACAAAAAAAAAATGAATACCAAGGTGAACATGGAAAAATGTGTTTTCTCACCCCCCCCTCTCCCCCATTGGGTTTTTATGCATCTCAAACATGTAACATGTTACATAGTCTTTTTTCCAGCCTTACAGATGTCCATTCACTTAATCCTATTGTGCTACAGTGTTGATCCAGAGGAAGGCAAAACCCCCCATGAGGTAGAAGCCAACCGTCCTCATTTTAGGGAAAAAATTCCTTAATGTCTACATATAATTCCCTGGATCAGCGACTCTTCTCCAGAATCCTAGTCACTATAACTTGTTATATTACTCTCCAGAAATGCATCCAGACCCTCTTTGAACTCTGTTAGTGAATTCACCATGACAAGTTCCTCTGGCAGAGAGTTCCACAGTCTCACTGCTCTTATTGTAAAGAATCCCTTTCTATGTTTATGTATAAACTTTCTTTCCTCTTGGCGTAGAGGATACCCCCTTGTTCTAGCTACAGTTCTGGGTATAAATAGATCACGGGAGAGATCTCTGTATGGACCTTTAATATATTTAAACATATTTATTATGTTCCCCCAAAGCTGTCTTTTATCCAAACTAAATAACACTAACCTTGCTAATCTTTCTGGGTATTGCAGTCCACACAGTCCTTTTATTATTTTTGTTGCCCGCCTTTGTACCTGTTCAAGCTCTACAATGTCTTTTCTGTGCACTGGTGCCCAAAACTGTACACAATACTATATGTGTGGTCTAACCAATGACTTACAGAATGGGAGAATAATGTTATCATGTGCATCTATGCCCCTTTTAATACATCCCTTGATCCAATTTGCTTTGGCAGCTGCTGCCTGACACCAGCTGCTACAGTGAAGTTTACTGTCCACTAGGATTCCCAAATCCTTCTCCATGTCACTTTTTCTAAGCATTTTTCTGTTTAACATGTAGTCATGTAATAGATTTTTCCTCCCCATGTGCATGACATTCATTTATCTGTGTTAAACCTCATCTGCCACTTCTCTGCCCAGGCCGCCAGCTTATCCAGATCCCTTTGTAAGGGTATGTCCACACGGCTTATTTCGGCGCATATAGTACGCACCACAATATGCTGTGTGTTTTGGACCCACGTGCTGATCAGAGTAATTCCAAAGAGCGGGGGAGCTGGCACCCGGCCAGCCCCATTGAAATGCATTGTCAGCGGCACGTAAGTATACAATACGGTCGGATTGTATGCACGGGGAGACGACGCGTAATCCATAGCTCTTTATGAGAGCTATGAATTACCATAATTGCGATGCGCATTTTGCAGCATATAATGCGCAATACGTGGTATAATGCGCCAAAATACATGGAAATTTAAGCCGTGTGAGTATACCTAATAGAACAATATCCTATGTGTTGATTACTTAACAGATCTTAGCATCATCTGCAAAGATTGATATTCTACTGTAAAATCCATGTGTAAGATCATTAATGAATATATTAAAGAAAATAGGGCCCAATGCTGACCTCTGTGGAACCTCACTAGTAACAGGGATCCAATCTGAGTATGTACCATTAATCACCACCCTTTGTTTTCTATCACTGAGCCAGTGATAGCGATGTGAACCGAGCCTAAAAAGTAAGCACCTGTGCTCCAATAAAAATACATGCATGGCTCCATTTGGATATGTTCACGCTGCATCTTTTCAGCCCATACTTCGGGTTGTAATTGCGCTGCAATACTTTCTGAAGTATAGACTAACTACACCAATCATAACTCTCAGAGCCCCCCCCCCACCCTTTCCCCAGCGCTTTCGAAGTACACACTGACCAGCGCGTACGTCTAACACACCTGGCGTCTAGCGGCACGCACAGGTATATACCCTTCACTTTATTGGAAAGTAAGAATTTGTGTGGGTAAAAAGTCTGCTTAAAATCAGAATTATTTAATTGTGTTGGGTTTCTTGTGTTGCATTAAGTCCCGCTTATGTCTCGGACACAGCGATAGCTGGAGATTGGTTTGGAGACCACATGGGTGATATTTTGTATCCATGATCTGCATTATTCTGATGATTCACTTGTCTAATAATCCTGTGATTTCCATAATTCCAAGATTTTCCCTTGGTCTTGTTAATGAGTCAGTTAGTCAGTTTTAAGGAGTAAGAGTATATTAGAGGGGTTGTCCAACTCCTTAAAGTCAAAACAAGCAGCTCCTGTTGCCCGAGTAAAACACCCCCCAAAAAAATAAATAAATAAAAAATGCTCATTTCCTCCAGTCCCCGATTCCAGCGCTGCCTGGTCTTCATTCACTCACTTCTATCACTGATGCAGTCACTTGCTTCTGCTTGCATCACTGTTCTGAGTGGTTCACTTCCAAACAGATGTAAATTAGGGACACCTGACCTCTGCAGTGTGGCAACAGAAGACTGGGGAGACACTGTGCTGGAACCACAGACTGGGGGAAGGTGCGTATAGTTATAATTTTTTATAAAAGATTTACTGGAGCCTCAAATACTGCATGTCCAATTTTGTTACGAGGTGGATAGAATGCCAGGAGAAGAGATCATGCTGCCCGCACCAGGTACGAGCTGTCGGAGAGAACTGCTTGGAGGGGCAAAATCAGGTGATTTAAGCAACTTTAAAGGCTTGATCCTCTGTGTTACATGAACTAGGGCCAGTTTTTTTTTCTTAACACACACACACACTACACTTGCCAACCTTTCGGAATAGTGTTATGAGTATAGTGGGAACGGTGTAAATGAGAGAAGAAAAAAAAAAAAGCCACACCTGATGAAACTCCTCAACGAGGGCAGTCAGTGGAAGATGTTAAGAATGAATAGGTCGAACAGGTGATTGACACTAAAGCAAATTGCAACCCATTACAACATTGGTGCACCAACAAACATGTCAGGGCAGGCTAGAATGCCAGACAACCAGTTTAGGCACCATTGTCTAAGGGAACTAGAAAGGCAAACTTCAGTGTCAAAAAAAAAAAAAAAAAAAAAAATGGGGGGGGGGGGGGGCAGGAATATTGCCTGGTCAGACAAATCCATATCCTGCTAATAGGAGAGTTCAAATTTGGTGCAAGCAACATGCATCAGTGGACCCTTCCTGTCGGGTGTCAACAATGAAAGCTGGCGGAGGTGGCAGGATGCATGGGGAGTGTTTTCTTGGAACACACTGCAGCCTCCGATACCTGTGGATGAACAGTTTGACAGCAAAGCTCATCTATGCATCGTGATGATCAAATTCATCCCTTCTTGGCAGCGATTCAACCTATTGCAGAATGAAGCTTTGAGGAGTACAATGCACCATATCACAAGTGTTGTATAGTCATGGATCTGGAGCAGGAGTTGGAGTTTTCTCTTGCTTTCCTGGCCTTAGTAGTCCCCAGATCTTATTTCTATATAGTAGAATGGGCTGCTCAGAGCAAGTCAGCACCTCCATCTAATTTGCTGCAACTGCTGTGCTTCTTATGGCTGCATGAGGTCCAACACATTACTAAATTAGTTTATCTAATCAAATGGATATTGTGCATAATCCATGCCACAACCAGATTCCCACCATCTACAGCAATAAGTAGAGCGACAATAGAAGCTCCATGTTACACAGTTACTCAGGTATTACACTTAAGGCATGTTCACACGGCTTATAATGGGCCGTATTTCGGTCCGTAATTACACGCCGAAGTGCGCCAATTACGGGCCGAAAACGGCCTATTCATTACGGTAATTCACAGTATACGCGCCGCTAGCAGTGATAGTCTATGGGCCGGCGAAGTGCCGGCCCCTGCTTTACTCCCCCGCTCCCGCCCGCCCCGTCCACACGGCGTAATTGCGGGGCGTAATTAAGTCCCGCAATTAAGCCGTGTGAACATAGCCTTACAGTCTGCTCCATATATCCACTCACCTTTGTACTTGATGTGTGCCAATTGAGAAATTACACCATCATATGCAGGATTGAAAGCTCCAATCTAGGGGAAAAGAGGGAAGGAGAAGGGAAAAAAAAAAAAAAAAAAAAAAGTTTAAAACACCCAAACCCCCAAACAGTTTTCAAATTTGGCCAATAACATGCAGAATAAAGTTAGAAATAACTACATAGAAAAGTCATATTATTACCACTTCCTACTTTTGATGTTGGCAGCATGCAGCTTATGAAGGAAGTAATAATAATAATCTATTTTTATAGCGCCAACATATTTCGCAGCACTTTGCAATGTAGAGGGTATAATTACAGACAAAAGACAGAAATTACACAGTGAAAGCTACTTACAGGTGAGACACAAGGTGTGAGGGCCCTGCTCGCAAGAGCTTACAATCTAAGAGGGTGCCTGGGGGAAACAAAGGGAGAGAAGTGCTAAATTTACAATGGCCCAGCCATGCTTTATAAATATAGGGAGGTTTACATAAAAATTTGGTGAACCTCAGATGTTTAATTGCATCTTTCTGGAAGCGTGCAGATCCTCCGAGTATATGGGATGTATATCAAAGGCTTAAATCTATAAGAAGAATGGAATACTTAACAGCAACAATCAATAACACCATAGATAATTTTGAGGCCATATGGTCACCTTGGGATATATATGTTATTACGAACGACATATAAATTGAGGCCTGATGTTGGTTTTTCTCACACAAGGACTTTATTACCTCCAAATTACAAGTGTATTTATCTTATTTCCCCCCTACCTCTCGTGTCTTGTCATGTCCAGTATTGTCTTTTGAACATTTTTCACTATCTTGTTACAATGATACAGTGGATTAAGAACAATAACTAATGTGCTTCTAACTAACACGTCTCACACTATTTAAAGTTGAGAATGTCTAATTCAGGATGTAATGAACTAGCACAACAATTGTATGATGACTTCTTACTCAGCTATAGTGAAACATGTTCACCGATTTCATATGCTTCTATTCAAAGGTTTGTACTCTGAAGTATGTTAAATTCTAAAAAAAATAGTTAAAAAAAAAATAAAAATTTGGTGAACCTGCCACCCTGACTGTACATCTATATACAGATAAGTGCCTGTGAGTGCCCTAGTGTAGGGAGTAACAAATGTGTGTGATAGAAGGTGGGGGTTAACAATTAGTGGTTTTGGTAGGCCTGCCTGAGAAGATGTGTTTTCAGGACACTCTTAAAAACTGCGAAGAGCTGGGATTGTTCCTGATGGTGCGTGGTAGGATGTTCCAGAGAATGGGTGCAGCACGTGCAAAATCTTGAAGATGGGCATGGGAGGTTCGGTTGATTGTAGTTTGTAGTTTGATGTCCGTAGCCGAGTGGAGAGAGCGGGCAGGGTGGTAGACAGAGATGAGGGAGGAGATGTATGGGGGTGCAGCACTGTGGAGAGCTTTATGGGTGAGAGTGATTAGTTTATGCTGTATTCTGTACTGGATGGGCAACCAGTGCAGTGACTGACACAGGGTAGAGGCATCAGTATAGCGGCTGGAGAGAAAGACAAGCCTGGCTGCTGCATTCAGGATAGATTGGAGACGGGAGACCGATAAGCAAGGAGTTACAGTAGTCAAGACGAGAATGAATAAGAGCAACAATGAGAGTTTGAGTTGTTTCCACAGTGAGAAAGGGACGGATTCTGGAGATGTTCTTGAGGTGCAGGTGACAGGAGCGGGGCAGGGGTTGGATATATGGGTGAAGGTCAGATCAGAGTCTAGAATAACCCAAGACATTCGGGCCTGCTGCCTAGGTATTATGGTGATGCCACACACAGAGAGAAATAGCAGATGGCGGTTGGTTAGCAGATGGGGGAAAAACAAGAAGTTCGGTTTTGGTGAGGTTTAGTTGGCGATATAGAGAGGACATGATGTCAGAGACAGCGGACAGTCACTGGTGTTTTGTAGCAGGGCAGGAGAGAGGTCTCGGGAAGAGGTGTATTATTGAGTGTCATCAGCGTAGAGGTGGTACTGGAAGCCAAATCTACCTGTTACCTGTTGTGAGCTGGCTTGGTGGGTACATAAGGTGGGCGATAGGCTGTTTGCACACATCCCCCACCACAGTCATTAGCAAAAAGAAAGATTTATCAGAACTGCAAAAAGTGATTGGCTCTCTGGCAAAGGGTGGCAGTATTCCTGAAACTGCCCAGTTTGTGAACTGTTCACATTCTGCTGTGGTTAAAGTGTATCACGAATAAGCAACGTGGAAACTGTGGAGCACCATGTGCCATTTATAGGAGTTAAATGTTGCCCATTAAGTTACACAAGGGCAGACCTATACACTATAGTGGAGCAGCTCTCCACCAAAATGAACCAGGGTGACTAGACTGGAGTCCAAAATAGGTCAGTGAACCCTACTCCGTACAAGGGTTTATGCAGACAGACGGTCACTGCGCCTCTACTATCCAAGTTGCATCAGCAGAAAAAGCTACAAATGTTCACAGCAGTATCACCTTCCCCTATGAGTCATGTTTTCTACATCATTGAACAGATGGACATTGGCTGTTAGGTGAGAAACGTCAGAACAAAACACCCTGCAACCACTGCTGGAAAAACAAGCTGGTGGTGGCAACATTATGGTCTCAGGAAGGTCTTCATGGCCCACTTATTAATGTAAAAGGTACGGTCAGCCAATTTGGGTATGAATCCATGCTTGAAGATCCTGTTACCACATGGCAATTGTCTTCCTGGGTCAGTTTCGATCTCACAACAAGACAATGTGACAGGTCATATTTCTAGAAATGTCCGACTTTGCTTGGAAGAGCATGACCAAGACTTCCAAGTACAACCCTGGCCCCTTAATTCTCAGACTTGAGCATCTGTGAGGCCACCTAGATTGAAATGTTCGCTCTACTGATCTACCAGCAGCTGTGGGATGCAGTCAGCATGGCTCCAGATACCTGTGACAACCTATGAGGACCTTATCAAGTCTAAGCTCGTCTAACTGCTATCCGCCCTGTGAACAGCAATTACTCTGTGTATCATAATAATGTGACTCGACTGCTGTGTATAAAAAAACCCCCAAAAAACATAAGTATAGTAAGTAAATGTGAATGGCAAGGAAGTCTCTTACATTTCCAGAAATAACAACTAGCTCTGGAGAGTGTCAATAGGTGGGTGGGGGTTGGGAGGACAGACAGACACACTATCTTACCTCAATAAGAACTCCAAGCACAGCCAACCCGTCTGCAGCCTCAATGGCTGTGGCAACATCAGCATACTTAGAGTTATAGTGGACAACATGCATCTAAAAAAAAAAATAAAAAAAAAAAAATTATATATATCATATATGTTGGCACATACAGTATTTGATCTTTGTCCAGATGCAACAGGTAAATGTTTTAATATCTTAACTGCTTCTTCCACATTACAATATTGGTAGATATTACGAATTCAAATTCCCTAACTTTGGGTTTGTTCAGGTCATTGTATAGAGCATTCCCTTCTATGCTGGGGGATAAAAAAAAAAATAAAAAATAAAATTTTTTTTGTTTTTTTTTAACTTGGTTGGAAACCCTTAGTAAAGGTGATGTTGTTCCTACATCTGCTCCCATACAACCGCTCACTTAGGCCCATTCAATTCTAAGCAGCAGAGTAAATATTGTTCTGAAACTACCTCCTAGTAAGATTCCAAAGGCTACATCTGCATATGATAGCTAATGTCAGAGTAAACAGATAAATGGTGCGGAAGAAAAGGAAGGATGAATTACAAGGTTTACCACTTAATGTATATTGAATTCATGGTTGGTCACTATTTTCGGCCAATTTCTCTCCACATCCTGCTCCAACGTGAACAAGTCTTTCTGGTAGGAGTCCTTGATGACACCCTGCTTTGATATTTTACGCTACATGACAATATTTAATACTGAATACTTACCTTTACTGTACTCTGCAGCACCAGGCATATGGTTCGGATACTAGCAGTCAAGAGTCACCCATCTTTTACCGACCACCTCTCTTTGCTCTCGCAGTGGCTGGGATGAAGATGTTTCTGATCAGCAGCACAGGAGCTAGTTTATGTTTTTTTTACTGACAAACTTTTACCCTTTAGAGCTCTGAAGCCTACTGCCCTGCTGCATAAAAACCTTTCATCATCAATGTCCCTCTAACAGGAATAGCAAAGTTGATATGTCAATCATTGTTGCAGACCCGCCCACAGTCTAACTAGGAAGTGGGAGCCTGAAGCTTGTTGTGAAGTGCAGTCTTTGTGAAAACACTCCTTTAAGGATGTATAGCTGTAATATTTTGCAGTATGGGGCCTTGTAATAAACGATGGCTGCCCAGCCACCACATTCACTCCTTCCGATAGGGTGTTTTAATAGTATGTTGTGGTGAGTAACAGGAGTTTCCTCAGCAAGTCATATTATTGTGATGCATGGATTTCACAAGATGAGAAACCTTACTCACGCCTTACATAGTGCGAGTCAGCTTTAACATATAGCCGACAGCCATCTGCTATGGCTGGTATGGACATCAACTCAGATCCCAGTTATTCAACCCCCAGATGCCAAAGTCATGGCTGAGGGAGCATTTTCATGGAGGTAGTGAGCTATCCCTGTAACTCAGCAGCATCCAGACAAGACTGTTGTGGGTGGCCAACGGGATGCCATGCCATGACAGCTGGAGGGCCCAACAATGGCCCTTCTGTTTGTAATGTACAAGATCCTGTAAATACTGACCAGCAGTAAGACACTGCAATACATAAGAATTGCAGTGTAATAGATTGAATTAAAGGAATCAAAAGATCACATGGCCAAATCCCCTGTTGGGACTAAATAAAAGTATACAAAAAAAAAACCTGTTTTCCCCATGACCAACACCACAATATTTAATCTTTTATCCTGCAAAGCAAAAACTGTAACAGAAAAAATATAATTATATATAATTTTTTCTTAATTGTGCAAGGTAGTAAACCACATTAAAAAAAACAAAAAAAAAAAAACATTTGTGGTGGTCATAGGCATAATTTACTCCTGTCCCGCTCCCAAATTAATAAAAAGATAAGCTGCTAAATAAGTTAAAAATTTAGTAAATGAAAAAAAACAAACACATAAGCCCTCTTACGTCCATGTTGACAAAAAAAAAAAAAAGAAGAGTTACGGCTTAAAATTTTTTAGATACATTCTAAAAGGTGTTGTCTTAGCAAGCGGTTTCACAGAGCCACAGCCAGCTTCAGACTCACTTCTTGGTTAGACAGCGAGTGGTTCTATAGAAATTTTTGGGAATAGTAGAAATAGCAGAGCCGATATGCCAGTTACAGTGATAGATGCAGGAGGTTTGTAATCTGTAGTCCAAAAGCTCCCAAACCCAAAAAAGGGTATGTTCAGATGGGGTTTTTTCACGGGTATGGTGGCGTTTACCCCTTTGCTGTTGAAAGAAAGCGGGGCCAGTGCGGGCTTTCAGAAGGGGAAATGGCCCGCCCTTTTTATTAGTATTTTCGAATGTAAACCCTTAAGTGACCGGCATTTTTACGAGCGCAAAATTAAACTGGGAAAAATTCAAGCGTTTTACTTAACGAGTTGTATTTTTACCACATGTGCAGGGCGTACTTGGTGAAAAATTTACATTCCAAAAGTATCCCTTTTTAAAACATCCCCAAAGGGGTTTAAAAAACTTATTATCAGGTAACCAAGCTCCTGGGGCGGGGGAGAAGATCAGAAAGAGTGACTCCCCATCAGAGAAGAGAGCGGGAAAAAAGGTGGCCCGTTTTCCAAGAAAAAACTTGTTACATGGAAATTTAGAAAAAGTCTTTGCCCCTAAAACAAAGAAAAATTTCAAAACTGCAAATGTATTCGGTATTTTCATTTCCTTTTGGCCCCTTGGAATTAAAAGGAACCTTTTTTTTTTTTTTGGGGGAGAAAACCTCTTTAAGACCAAAACTAAGGCTATGTCCTAAAGGGGTTTGTTTGAAACCCACGTAAAAGGGCCCCTTTTTAAAACAGTGCATGTTATATTTTAAAAACTGGGCTCAAAGGGTTTTCGTACTATATTCCTTCCCTTTAGTTTTCCCAAAATGAATCAAAAATTGGGATTTTTTTTAAAAGTAGGGGATTTTTTTTTGTTAACCGGGTTTGGAACTTTGGGGAATTTAATTAAACCCTTTTTTTTGGGGGGGGGGGGTTTCTTGGGGATTTTTAGTACCGTTTAAAACAAAAAAAAAAAAAAAAAAAGGGCAAAATTGGGCCCGTCTTAAAGGGGGTTTAAATTTTTTCATATTTTAAAAGCAAATTTTTGTGTTTTTAAGGAAAAAATGGACTATTCCAGAAACCTTTATATGTTTCCTCTCTCTTGTCCCTTTTTTTTTCTGTCATAAGATATTTTTTTCACTAAACTTTCTTTGGGGGAAAGGTTTAGTAGTTTCCAGCATTTTTCCTACAAGTCACAGAACTGAAATTTTAAAGGGGAAATCCCAAATTTCGTGATCACTGTCCCCCAGCTCTGTACTTGCAGTCATGATAATGATATTAGTTAGGACTCATGAGTCACTGTGTAAACTATACAGAGATGCAGTCATCATTTTCATGACAGCAGTACACAAAACCCCCCCCTTTGAAAGCGTCCTCTGTCCCATTAAAGGGGTTTTTGCCAGCCCGGGATCCTCCCAACTGTCCCCAATTTTTGGGGGGACAGTCCCTAAATTTTTAAACCCTTGTCCCCCCTGATCTATAAATGTCCCTTTATTTTTTATTTAGGAAAAAGATTTGTAATTTAATAAAAATGGGCTAATTTCTGTAAAAAGTATCTGTTGCTTTTTTTGCTATATATTAAAATTTCCCAAATTTTTAAATATTTCATCATTGGATACAAACAATCCTGAAAAATGTTCCCTTTTTGCCCGGGTTTTAAAAAATTGCCCTGTTTTTGGGGGCTTCTTGATGTGATGTCATGTTTTAGGCGTGTGTTTGAGCAGAGCCCAACTTCAAAGCACACCCACTGAGTGATGACTCAATGTTCACTGAGGCCATGTGATCAATGAAAGCCACATGGTTTGCAGGAAGGAGGGAGAAGGAGGAAAAAGGCTTTTTTTCCTTGTTTTCCCCGCAACAGGGAGATAATTTTTTAAGAAGAAAGAGAATGCACTACTCGCAACTAGCTGTGAGCCACCATACAGGAGAAAAGAGAAGGGCCGCGATGTTGCCCTTTGGGTTTTATTCTGGAGCTCCTATAGAAGTGCATGGAGAGGAGGGCTGCAAGCCCACCACCACCCTCATTCTCATGAATGGTAGGCTCGTAGCTAAAATATGGGGAGGGGAAACCCGTGCAGTAATATTCCCAAATTTTTAAAAAACCCCCTTTTAAAATAAAAGGCAGCAACCCCCTCAAAGATCAGGAAAAAATTCAAAGGGTTAATGTAAAGATTAAAATCCCTTTTTTTTTTTTTTTTTTTTCCAAAGAATGCTTAACAAAAAAATTTACTTTTACTATAGTATAGTTTTGGGATCCTGGTGAAGGCTAGGCAGAGTGAATCGAGCCAGTCTCTTCATATTATTTCCCCCACCCGGCTCAAAAGGGAGGTAAAAAAAAAAAAAGGGTTGGGAAAAAACTTACCCCAGGAAAAACCCTTTTTCCCTTTAAAGCAGTTTTTGACCTTTTTGGATGGCCAGGTTTCCCCCGTGGGAAATGAAAGGGGTTAAGCTATATAGCGAAAAGGTGGAATCTCTATATACATACTTGGAGGCAGGGACACAGACACTATGGTAAAAAAAAAAAGGTTTAATTTTTGGAGTTTTTTTATGGTCTCCAAAATTTTAAATGCAGGGGTTTGAAAGTGTAAAACCCCTGTACCCCGTATGTCCATTGTGGGGGTTTTGGGAAGTGACCCGTGCCCGAAGCATTTTTATCCAAAAAAATGAATGGGGTTTTAAAAGTGGGGAAACATACCGGAAAAAATGTTTTCCCTGCAAATCTAGGGGGCGACGGGAGACACCAAACCCCAGAAGCGATGTGGGGTTTCCCAGCTGTTTCCCCCATATGGGCCCATAAAAAGGGTTTAGAAGGTCACTTTTTTAAGCCCCATTAAAAAAAAACTTCTAGTTAAAAAAGGTGGTATAGGGAAACCCAAAAACCCAAAAATTAAAAAAAAAAAAAAAAAAAAAAAAAAAAACTCCCCCCCCAGAACCTTAAATTATTCCCATTATAACTATTAGGGGGGTTTGGGCAGCATGCAGCTTTTTTTTTTGGTGGCTTATTTTTTGTAGCAAAAACTTGTGCACCGAAATATTAGCATAGTCAGCATAGAAATATGGCAACAGCCACATTACCAGATTTGATTGAAACCCAAGCACAAAGGGTAATCACTGCTGCTATGCAAAAAACCTAAGGGTGCTTTTTACACTGTTTTTTTTGGTCGAAAATTTTACAGCATTAATTGCTGTGCCTTTTTTTCCCCCAAAAAAAAAAGCATAAAAAAAGCAAGTGTGTTTTTATGCTTTTTTTTGGGGTCGGGTTTTTGTGCAAAAAGAAAAGCAAAACAAAGGGTGTAATTTCTTTCACAAAAAAAAAAAAAACAAAAAAGTTTTCAAAACACCCCCAAACCAAACTTAAAGATAATCCATTAAAAAAAAATAAAATAACTCATTAAAATTTATAAACCCAAAAACCCTCTTAAGTGGTATTTTAAAAAAAATAAATATATATATATATATATTTATATAAAAATTATTCTCTTTTCTCTTCTCTCAGGTACGATTTTAAAATTTGGGGTTTAATTTCAATACTGAAAAACCTTTGGTTTTTCCCCTCCCTTTGATCCATTATTGTAATGTTTTATTTGTTGGTGTCCTTGTTTTTTTAAAATTCCAAACTTTAAATCATTGAAATTTACCCGTCCCTTTATTAACTTGCAACGTATACCTGGACACTAAGCAAATATGCCTGTGTTCGGAGATTGATGGATTTGTAAAATAGAAGTAAATGAAATGTTTTTCCCGGTGGTTTAAATTTAAAAGAGGAAATATTTGTTATGGGCCGATTTCCCAAAGAAGGGGGGTAAGATCTTTGTATTGCCCATGGGGCAAAAAGGCCCCCGTGTCCCAGTCCCAAGGGGTTATTTCAGCAATGCGGAGGGACAAGAAAATTTTTTCTTTGTACGTGTAACTTCATATGCCTGGTAATGGTCACGTGAAATTTGGGAAAACCGGAAAAAAAAGGGAAAAGGGGTGCGCGTATCTCAACCCAAAATATAGTACTGAGGTTTTTAAAAAGGGGTTTTTTTACTTTCAATGATTAGCTTTCAAGATAGGGGAAAGGTAAAAAGAAAAACATTTATCAAATAATTGTTGTTTTTATTTGATTTTAAACTTTTCGGGGGTGCACACAAGTTTCTCTTTTGGGTTTCCAACCAGCTTTTCTCCTCCATGGATGGTTTCTGCTGTCCCCATGGCCAAACACATTGTAATCTCTAGGAAGGGAGCTTTGTTTGTTTAAAGAGAAGAACTTTTTTTCACTCCTTAGGGGGTCTGGTTAGTCCTTTTTGTATTACAGATTTTTTTAAAATTCCCCCAATAATTTTCCCTGTAACGGGGAAACATTTGGGAAAAGCAGAAACTGCTATAGAAACCCCCCACAGCCTGACCCGGAAAAGAGAAATTTGAAAAATGGGTGTGGGTTGTTTAAAATGCAAGGGAGAAAACCCCTTTAAAAAATTTTGGAAAAACCTGGATTTTTTTTCACCTTCTGCAATTGTTTGTAGAATAGTATCAGATACTTTAGCAAAAAGCCTTACACAGCTGACATAAGAGGATAGCAAAGATTGTGATCATACAAATTGTATGCTGGATTAGTTAACATGTTTTTGGCGGGTTCACCCCCTAAAGTTTTTTCCTTTTCTTAATAACCCCGAAATTTTTGTGGGGTTTTTAGCTTCCCGTTTTTTAAAAAAAAAAATTTTTAAAACAAAAAGGTTTGATGCATTTTAAAAAAAAGATTTAAAAAAGGTGAGAACCCTTTTAAAAAGGGGAAGTTTTCCCACAGATTATATGATGCCTACAAAAAAAAACCCGGACACCTATAGAGATGTTAAAGTTTCCCTTTCTGTACAAAGGACCCGGGTGGGGTGAAGGTAGCCAGAAGGGGCAACAAAAAGGGACCGGCTAAAAAACCAGGCCGGAAAGGGGTTAAAGGGTTTTTTGGAGTTAACTCAAGAGTTTGAGCCCACCCATATGAAGGGAGGTCCCAAAAATGTTAATTACAGTGGCAAAATGCCCCCCATGGGGAATCACTTCCCAATTTCCTCCGATTTAATACTTAAATTTTCAACTTTTTCCCTTATATGGAGGGAGGTACCTTTTTTTCACCTTTTAGTCGCTTCCCCCGAAAAAATGATTTTTGGGGTGTGAAAACCCGAAAATCCCTGTTAGTTGCAAGTATAAAAAAGGCCCCCAGGCCTTCCATCTTACTACTATGGAGGTAAGGTGTAATAGGAGAGCTATAATTATACATTATTCACAGTAGTATTGCAGAATAGTGTATAAATAATTGAAACCCCATGGTAGGACCAGAGGGACCAAAAAATTCGGAAAAAATTTTTGAAAAGGTTTATCAATTTTACAAATAAAAGTTTTACTTTTTGAGAAATA
This sequence comes from Phyllomedusa bahiana, assembly GCA_025379985.1. Lineage (NCBI taxonomy): Eukaryota > Metazoa > Chordata > Amphibia > Anura > Hylidae > Phyllomedusa > Phyllomedusa bahiana. The sequence goes on along the minus strand of JAODAL010004959.1, from coordinate 75,845 downwards.
CCAACATTTTAAAAGTCAAATCTTTTTAATAACCTTTTTTTTTCATGCACAGTGCACACCATAAAAGAGAAATAACCAAATGCCAAAATTGTGCTTAACACTTTTCATCCCCCCAAAAAATTGGAAAAAAAAAAAAAAAAAAGGAAAGAGAATAAAAGAAATCATATGTTTTCCCAGAGGGGATCGATTTTAAAACCCCCGTCATAAAAAACCCCCTCCCACCCTCCGGTTTCCTTCCTTATACCCTTCTCCCACCTAAACCAAATTTCCCCCCCCCCCTTTTTCCTTCCCCATCCAAGAGCAAGTCTTCTTGCAAAACTTGCAAAACTCAAGGGATATGATTAACGGTTTTAAGGGGTACCCTTTCCCCAAAAGGGAAACCCTGGAAAAATTTGTTGAGGCCTGAGGAGGGGATCCACATTGGGAGGGCGCACCTTTTTTTCCCCCACGTTTCCCCGTCACCTGCAATACAAGCACCCCAACAGATTCAATTAGAGATCTGCCCCATGATGTTGACACCCCATTATTGGAGCCGTTTGGGGTCAATGCCTGGGACCGCCATTTCTGGAGACTCACCATAAGGTGCTATTCCCCCAACCTCTCCCCTAGCTACTGATTGTTGTGTAGTGGTAGCAAAAATACCGGTACTCAATAATAGGATTTGGGGACCCCCAATAAGGCCCCGATCTTCCCGGGGATGCCCGGGGGAGAACCCATTCCAACCCTTTTTTCCCTTAACAATTTAACCAATTTCTGCCAATTTAAAAAGAGAGGTTTTTCAACCCACTTTCCAACGGGCATTTTAACCTTTTTTTTGAACCTAATAAGGAAAACTCTGTTGGCTCTGTGTCTGTTTTCCCCCCTTCACACAAAAAGTTTGGGGCTTGTCACTAAGGGGCATGTCCCCATAACAAGGATTTTTGGTCAGTTTTTTTTCAGCGGTTTTGGGGTTTTTGAAACCGTCTGAAACCTTTCAAGCCACGGGTCCCCCCCTAGACTTCACTAGAAAACAGTTCAGAGTCTCCTGTTCATTTTTCCGTCCGGTTTCCAGACGAAAATTAACATTGGGTCCATGTAAACCCCAGAATGTGAGTGAGCGTTTTTTTTGCTTTTTAAAAAAAAAAAAAAAAAAAAAAAATTTAAGAAGATCCCACCAATAAATGTGTTTTTGGGTCCTTTTGCACTTTAATACAGGAAGGTCCTCAAAGCACTTCAGTGGAAGAGATCTATAAACCCCTTTTTTTTGCCTAAACTAACCAAAATTTTTTTGCTGTTTAATGCAAATGTGCTTTAAGGAAAAAATTGGCTTTTTTGCATCATTTTTTAAATTTTGGAGTAAAAAAACAAAAAAAAAAAAAACATAGTATTTTCCAATCAGGAATATTTTGCAATCAGTTCTTTTCGCTTAAAAATCCAAAAATCGGGAAACCCGGACAAAAACAGTTCAAACAACCCAAAAACCGCAAAAAAAAAAAAAAAAAAAAAAAAAAAACGACCGGTTTGTGTGTCAAAAACCAGTTGTAATGAACAGTTCTGCTGAGGTCAAAACCGAGCTGTTTTTTTTATTTTGCCTAAGTTTTCACTGGAAAACTCTAAGGGGCCGTTCACGGCTTATTCTTGGACGATTCCGGTATCGGCCTTTTGCGTGCAGTATGGCTGGAATCTCCCTTTATTACGGTAAACCACATTCTCATACAACTTGGATTCCGTCTCCTCCCGCCCCCGGGGAAAACTGAGGGGGAGAAAGTGACACATTATTTACTGTACGCGCCTGAAAAAGCATTCTATGGGGTGGCGAGCTGGCGTAATTGTGGGGCGAAATCCGTCCCCGAAATTACATCGGCAATAAGCCGTGTGAACATTGCTTGACAATTATTGAGAGGTTTTAACTACACCTTCGGAAACTGTTGGACAACTCTTACCTGAATCTCCGTAGTCTGCGGGGTACCATGCCCAAAAACAGTGCTACAAGGAAATGACTTTTGTCTGCTATGTCCCCTTCTTCCCAGTTTTTCACAAATGTTTTTCTTTTTATACACCCTTTGCTGGAAAAATTTTAAAAAAAAATGTTTTTAAAGAAAAAAAAATGTATCTGAAAATGGCATAAATTAAATCTAAACTTTAGTTCAGGTTCACAGATGGAAAAAAAAAATTAGTTGCTGGTCTCTGAAAATGAAAATTAAAAAAAAAAAAAAAAAAGTCACTGGAATTCTACTGACCCACAGAATAGAGAGGTCATTAATACTGTAGACACCACTCATGTCAGAGATAGGCAGTAGCATTTTCCTGGGAGAGAGGGAAGGTACAATTTGTCCATGGCACCAAAATACCTTGTCATGGACCATAAATAGAAGCACAGTTCTTTTTTCCTGTTGACCAGTGTATGAAACATACTTACATACATATTCTTATCATGGGGTGCGGTGCTCTCACTTACGCCCCAATAGTGGATTCTATATGTGCTATATAATAACTGAGCAGCAACCACTTCATGAAAATCTGTTTTCTGCAGCTTGTGTCTCCAATATATAGCAGCCACTCAGATGTGCCACTTCTGGTAATTGCAGAGCAGTTCTGTTTGGTCTGTCATTTTACAGCAATCCAAGTTATTTACTGTATACTAGGACTGAAACATTGCAGCATGGTCTCCAGCCAGCCCATACATACACTTCTAGGTAAAAGTGTCAAACTTCAAAAGAAATCTCTCTAGCAGATTACTATAAGAGTCCAGATATAACAGGCTTTATCTGTTGCAAACCAGAGCCCAGATGAAAGTATCTATGTAAACCTGTTCTATTTCTATACATCTAGACCGGAGGGTAGGACCATGTGAGTTTTCACAAATGGAAATCGAGAAAGCAGATATAAAATGAAGATTACGATTCAAGTACAGGTTTACTTCTCAATAGGACTTTCTTCTCAGCCAGCCAGTAAATAGGCAATTCTTTCCACTACCAGTTTGTGGAGGGTCTGGCTATGAATTTACTATAAAAGATTCCCACTAATGGCACACCAGAGTAGCTGTGGGTTTTTACCGCTATGTAAAACATTTTATAAATTGCTACGTCTAATTTTGAAAGTGTGATAATCCACAAGAAGGAGGTTATTAGAAGCTACATAAGGAAAAACATTAGTTTTAACTTTGCATTTTACATCTTCAAGAAGATTTCCATGTTAACCAAAGGAAAACATACAAATAACCATCCTTCTATAGGAAAAGAGCAGATTCAAAAAGATGACATGTAGGCATGTAAAGATAAGGACTATGGTTTTACCAGGAAGCTTCCAAGGTGCCCCCACTCTTAACACCATTTAATCATCCAAATCTATATTGATATTGACTCCCACCATATGTTTTTCTATGTTTACTCTGCTGAGGAATGGTATGATGACCGACTTTAGATTTTATTAATGTCATAGTACCGACATACTCCACAGTGCAGTACAGAGATTCTGAGCCGTAATAAGGACCAGGGCTGAAGACAATCTACATGTCAAAAGAAACTCGGCTCAGCACGTATGAAATCTTGGAGATGGGCATGGGAGGTTCAGATGACTGAGGTGTGTAATCTCAGATCATCAACAGAGTGGAGAAACCAAGCAGAGTGGTAGACAGAGATGAGGTAGGAGATGTAGGGAGTTGGGGGGTGCAGCACTGTGGAGGGCTTTATGGGTGAGAGTGACACGTTTATGTTGTACTGGATGGGCAACCAGTGCAATGAATGACACAAGATAGAAGCAACAGTGTGAAAAGGATGGATTCTGCAGATGTTCTTGAGGTGCAGGTGACAGGAGCGGGCAGGGATTGGATATAGGTAGTGATGGACAGATCAGAATCCAGTATAACCCCAAGCCAGCGGTCCTGCTGCCTAGGAGTTATGATGGTGCCACACACAAACAGAAATAGCAGGGTGGTGTCGGTTAGATGACAAGAAGTTTGGTTTTAGTGAGGATTGGTTTGAAATAGAGGGAGGACATGATGTCAGAGACCGTGTAAAGACAGTCACTGGTGTTTTGTAGTAGAGCGGGGGTGATGTTACGGTAAGAGGTGTATAATTGAGTGTCAGCAGCAAACAGATGGTACTGGAAGCCAAATCTGCTGATGGTTTTTCCAATGGGGGCTGTGTAGAGTGAAAAGAGGAGAAGACCAAGAACTGATCTCTGAGGAACCCCAACAGCGAGAGGAAGAAGAGGTAGAAGCTGAAAACAAGACACTGAAGAAGCGGTCAGAGAGGTAGGATGAGAACCAAGAGAGCGGTGTCCTGGAGGCCAATGGCACCGAGCATGCTAAGGAGAAGTTAGTGATCTACAGTGTTAAACTCTGCAGAGAGATTCAGAAGAAGCAACAATGAGTAGTTACCATAAGGAGATCATTTGATACTTTTGCTGGAGAAGATTCTGTGGAGTGTAAGATGCGAAAACCTGATTGTAGAGGGTCAAAAAGAGTTAGAAAGGAGGAAGCGGATTAGGCGAGAGTAGACCAAGCGATCCAGAAGTTTAGAGACTGGTCGGTAATTAGCAGCCAGAGTGGGCTTTTTTAGTAAAGGGGTTATAACGCCGTGTTTAAAGGAGAATGGAAAGATCCCAGTGGAGACAGAAAGGTTGAAGATTGTTGTTAGATGAGACATGACAGCTGGGGAAATGGACTGGACAAAGTGGGAGGGAATGGGGTCACTAGAGCAGGTGGTGGGGCGAGCAGACAAAAGAAGCCTGGACACTTCTTCCCGTGCATGGGAAGAATGCATGTCTTTTAACATTGTTTCTTGCATGTTAATGTATAACTGATAAGAGACATAACCGAAGTATTGTATGTGTGAAGAGTTACTGTATAACATGGAAGTTATTCTCTCTCCTTATTAGCACTTTTTAATACAGGACAGACCTATTATATGGGGTATTGTAAAGATGTGAGATTTTCCATAAATTAAATAGCTTAGCAGACTGAAAACAGCTGATCTATTGCCTCCAATTAAAACACATGCAATTTGATGGCTCTGATGTAGACGCACAGAGGACAATAATGGATATTTTCACTTTTTGAGCACAGAACACAGTCACACGGATGTTAGCGACAGGGCAGGACTACAGCAACATACAATTTTTTTTTTTTTAGTTTGTGAACACGAAGATAAATAATAACAAATGGAAATAGATATTCAGTATATTTCAAGGGTTGGGTGGTTTTTTTGCTTAATACATACACAAAAACATTTCCATTGAATTCTCAGTGCATTTTTTGGTGTTTTTTGACATTGCAAATGATGAGGTTCAAAGGTGAATCATGAAGTCATGAGTTGTACATTAAAGGATTTCTTATGGGAAAAGTGCAGGAAGAAAATACTCGCAACATTCAGAGCTTTAAAAAAAAATAAATAAAATTACAGTGAAAAAAGTGTGTTAAGAAAGCCTAATCCAGCTTCCGATAGAGTATGCCAAGATTCCATATCAATCTAACATTAGAAATGAGTGTGCCACATATGCCAGCTGGTCTATTAATTTCTATGAACTTGATGAAAACAGCCCAGGGCTGTACTTCGTTGTTTTTAATCAGCCCCATAGACACTGAATGGAGAGAGGAAGTACTGTTGGCTTGGAACCCCAAATTCTGTTGATCAGTGACGCACCCAGCAGTGATCCATGGAATAAGTGGAAAAGTTTTTATAGGATAACAAAAGTGGCATTTAAGGCATGTTACAACAGACGTGCTTATAATAGGGCCGTATTTCGGTCCGTAATTACGCGCCGAAGTGCGCCAATTACGGGCCGAAAACGCCCATTCATTACGGTAATTCACATTTCTCATAGAGAACTATGGATTACGTCTCCTCTCCCCGCGCCGGCGGGGAGATAATTGACATGTCACTTTCTAGCGCGTAATACGCGCCGCATACAATGACAATTACTAGGGCCGCAAAGTGCCGGCCCCCTGCTTACTCCCCCGCTCCCGCCCCGCCCCCGTCCACACGGCGTAATTGCGGGGAGTAATTACGTCCCGCAATTAAGCCGTGTGAACATAGCCTTAGAGGGGTTACCACAGATTGAGTCATGTTGCCAGAGGACCCTATTCAGCAAAACATTCAAGTCAAATAGCCTATAGTTTGGACAGAACTTCTGCTTATTGAGAAACTAGATTCCCCATTTACTCTCAAGAGGCAAAGTAGGGCTGAGGTCCAAGAGAGGTTTTGATTAGAATTTGCAGAGTGCTGCGGACAAGTCTGCATCATTTCCTCATTGAAATGTCGCACTTGCAAGTGTGGAATTTCAATAAATAAACGCAGTTTTTTTCGGCGCGGACATGTCTGCATCGAACAGTTTGTGTGAACCTACCCTTAGGCTACTTTCACATGGCTTATAAATACAGAGGCAAACTACTGGCCAAAATACTGTTGTGCTGAAGTAGCCTAAGGCTAGGTTCACACGGTGTATTTGCAGGGCGTAATTACGCCCCGCAATTACGCCGTTTGACCGGGGGCGGGGCGGGAGCGGGGGACGGCACTTCGCCGGCCCATTGACTTGAATTTCCAGCGGCGCGTAAATTTTCGGCTAGAAATTCCAATGTCAATTATCTCCCCGCCCGCGGCTTCGCCAGGGGGTGGAGAGGAGACTAAAACCATAGTTCCTATGAGAACTGTGAATTTCCGTAATGAATGGGCCGTTTCGGCCCATAATTGGGCGCACTTCGGTGCGTAATTACGGACCGAAATACGGCCCATTTTAAGCCGTGTGAACATGCCTTTAGGGTGCTGTCACACAGTGCGTTTTTTATGCGTTTCTCAATGCGTTTTTTATGCATGAAGGCACAGCAATTAATGCTGTACATTGCTGCACAACAATAGTGGGAAAAATTGCAGTAAAATTGCAATTTTTTTTTTTACCGCGATTGTTGTGCAGCAATGTACAGCGTTGATTGCTGTGCCTTCTTGCACCAAAAAACACACTGTGTGAAAGCACCCTAAAGTCTCCTTCACACATGTTTTTGACGGCATTTGTTATTTTTTAACATCTTGCATATTTCTTTTTTTGAGTGTTTTTCAAGTCCTAAAAATACCACCGGGTGCTTCCTTTACGCCTCTGTGGGCCCTTTAGATCCTACCTAGATACACATTTTGGATAAAAACAGACCCTAAAAACACAATGGGACAGATTAAGGCTAATGTCCAGGATTCTGGCTTGTAATGTATCTTTAATCTGGTGCAAATTCCATACCCCGCATTATCTGTATTAGACACACATTATGGTGCGTTTCTATGTCCAGGTTTTTAGATGAAGTTTTTGAAGCCAAGACGAGGCATGGATTATAAGTGGAGGATAGACATTCTTAGTTTTGGCTTCAAAAACTGCAGCTAAACATTTTAGGAACGCACACCAAATGTTTTTAGAAAAGAGGTGGGAATTTGCAAAGTGCAATATGTGTCAGATTTACTAGTGCCATGTGGCAGTTTTTTTAAGTGCACAAAACTAATCTAAAAGAGGTGGTGTAAAGAGTGAAGTATGCACCAAACCTAACAAACAGCATGTGCTTCAGTGAAATATTTGGCATATATTCATCCAGGCTCTTAACTTTACGTTATCTTTCTTTAAATTACAATTAATAAATCTGCCCTTGTGCATGATTTCAGCATTATAACTGGTGTACAAAGATCTACAAACCTGGCCTAATTTTTTGGAAAATCAAATATTTTACATGACGTAATGTTGCAACCACATAATGCCAGACTGGCACTTACCGGTATATGCCCAGCTGTGCCCTGCAAATAAAAAAGGAACATATCATTACAACTGCAACACACCAAGAGAGGTTCTCTGCAATGAAAACACTATTTTCCACTTGTACCAAAAACAAATTTTGAATGTCAATATCTTGGGTCCAATTGCTTCATCATCAAATGCTTTTTTTTTTTTTTTTTTTATTAAAATTTAATACACTGAACATGGCTTTTTCTGGTATTCTAGAAGTCCTAAATGGGAAGACTATGGGACACACTCTAAACAAAAAAAAAGTGCCAATGACCCCAAATACATCAGAAACCAACATAATGTTTATGTAGCATTTGCAATATCTCACTATAGACTTTAAAACAACATCTGGCTGCAGTGGTTTTTTTTTTTTTACCTAAAAGGAAAGCCAATAAAGTTTTTAAAAAAAGAAAACACCATAAAAACAGCTAAAAAAAAAAAAAAAGCAGGATGCTGTATTTTAATTTAGTCTTAGGCAAAACCAGGAATGAATCCTACACAGAGAAAAAGTGTAATGGAAAGGCTTGTACCTCTTCTGTGTTTAAGACCCATTTTGGCTTACAATTATGAATTAAAAGTATGCATTGAATTAGAAAAAAAAAATAAAAAAATAAATATATATATATATATATATATATATATATATATATCTCAAACAAACAAAAAAACAGTCAGTGTGAACCCAACTTTACACAGGACTTCCAACAATCTATCATGGTGTGTTGTAGCAAATGACCATAACATCCCTGGTGTACCGATAGATGTAAAAAGGTCTAGAATTTATTTATTCAGTGAAGATACAGGCACCAGGTTATCATAGTACAGGATATATATACTATGCAAGAAAAACTGAGAATGTTACATATAATTTTTCTAATGGTTGTATTTGCATAGTGTTATAGTGTTCCTCCACTGTGGGATATTTTGGGTTAGTTAACCAATAGCCCATAATAAACCGCATATCTACAACCTGCACTCAAAGCCTTTAGCAAAATTCTAGTTCAATAGTAATAAGTGAGAAACATCCTTACCTTCAGAGCCAGTCTGTATAACAGACAAGACTACACAGAAAAAGAGTAATCTGTACATCTGTGCAAGTCTCAGGGATAGGAGTAGCAGTACTAATTCACCTCTGTTCTCTGCACTATTCCTCCTTCATGCACAGCCCCTGCACAATAACCTCTCAGTTTCATTCAAGTAACTTTACTGTCAGACTCAGCCCAGAGCCTTTCGTCACCAATATAACACAGCACAACTTGTTACTGTGCAGTCCCTGACTCCTCCTTTCTACCTGTCTACATCTCCAAAGACTCATCACACCTGAGAGACACTTTACAACATGAACAGTGTTCAGCATTGATGAACGTTTGGCTACAGGAACACTTCATCATGTACAAAGCAATGTGTAGGATAAAAACTCAAAGTGTATCGCAGGTGACAATATGTACAAAGCTTTACTGGAGGATCTTAGAAATCTTTTTTTCTGTAATTGACTTCACATCATGTTTAACCAAGTGCAAGACATACACCTAAGGGTGTGTTCACATGGCGTGTTGAGTCCAGGTGAATATAGGCTTTTATATACGTGTTTGGATCTATCCTTCGGACCCCAAACACGCATCTAATAATGAGCACGAATGATCACCGATGCGTGTCTCCCTGCGTTTTTCAGATCTGTCTTTCAGATCCCTTCTAAGAATTGACATGTCAACTCTTGGTCCGAAAGAGGCAGCAGAAGCCCTGTTTTAAACTATAGAGCAGTGTTTCTCAACTCCAGTCCTCAAGACCCACCAACAGGTCAAGTTTTCAGGATTTCCTCAGCATTGCACAGGTGATATCATTACTGTCAGTGCATTCTGCACAGGTGATATCATTACTGTCAGTGCATTCTGCACAGGTGATATCATTATGGTCAGTGCATTCTGCACAGGTGATATCAGTATGGTCGGTGCATTCTGCACAGGTGATATCATTACTGTCAGTGCATTCTGCACAGGTGATATCATTATGGTCAGTGCATTCTGCACAGGTGATACCATTGTCAGTGCATTCTGCACAGGTGATATCATTATTGTCGGTGCATTCTGCACAGGTGATATCATTACTGTCAGTGCATTCTGCACAGGTGATATCATTATGGTCAGTGCATTCTGCACAGGTGATACCATTGTCAGTGCATTCTGCACAGGTGATATCATTATGGTCAGTGCATTCTGCACAGGGGATATCATTATTGTCAGTGTATTCTGCACAGGTGATATCATTATTGTCAGTGCATTCTGCACAGGTGATACCATTACTGTCAGTGCATTCTGCACAGGTGATACCATTACTGTCAGTGCATTCTGCACAGGTGATATCATTATTGTCGGTGCATTCTGCACAGGTGATATCATTATTGTCAGTGCATTCTGCACAGTGTGATATCATTATTGTCAGTGCATTCTGCACAGGTGATACCATTACTGTCAGTGCATTCTGCCAGGTGATACCATTACGTGTCAGTGCATTCTGCACAGGTGATATCATTACTGTCATTGCATTCTGCACAGTGATGATACCATTACAGTCAGTGCATTCTGCACAGGTGATATCATTACTGTCAGTGCATTCTGCACAGGTGATATATCATTATTGTCAGTGCATTCGCACAGGTGATATCATTATAGTCAGTGCGTTCTGCACAGGTGATTTAATTGTCAGTGCATTGTGCACAGGTGATATCATTATGGTCAGTGCATTTCTGCACAGGTGATTCATTATTGTCAGTGCATTCTGCACAGGTGATATCAGTATTGTCAGTGCATTCTGCACAGGTGATATCATTGTCAGTGCATTCTGCACAGGTGATATCATTACTGTCAGTGCATTCTGCACAGGTGATATCACTATGGTCGGTGCATTTGCACAGGATATCATTACTGTCAGTGCATTCTGTGGGAGATCCTGAAAACATGACCTGTTGGTGGGTCTTGAGGACTGGAGTTGAGAAACACTGCTATAGAGTGTGATCCTGCTGCATCCAACAGGCATCCAAACACGCACCTGCGTGTTGGATACGTGCTGGATCCGATCACTGCAGCGTTTTTGAATGCGATTTTCAGATCCAACATTGATCCAAAATCAGATCCAAACACGGCGTGTGAATGTCCCCTAAAATAAAACCTAACTAGACGTGTGTGCTGACGCATTCAGGGTATTATGGATTGCCACAGTATGGGTATGTTCACACGGCGTCTTGCATCCGTGTGAACATATGCTTTTCAGATGTGTCTCTGGGACCGATAGAATGGACCCAGAGATGCATCTAACAATTAGCAGTGACTTTATCACTGCCCACAATGAGGAACGCGCAGCGGCGTTCACATGAGAGATCGCCGCTGCGTGTCTGCATCGCGCCTGTCGGGTCCGTCTTTCAAAGAAATTACATGCAATTCTTTGAAAGACGGACCCGACAAGCACGATGCAAGCGGCGTTCACATGAGAGATCGCCGCTGCGTGTCTGTCATTGCCGGCAGTGATAAACTCACTGCGTCTCTGGGTCCGTTCTGTCGGTCCTAGAGACGCATCTGAAAAGTGTATGTTCACACGGATGCAAGATGCCGTGTGAACATACCCTATGTCAGTTTTGTATCATTTTTGGAAACTTAAGTTGCATTTACATTAATTTATTTTTTTAACAAATGAAAGACTCATTGGGCAGTGCTTTTTTACATTTTATAAAATCATCTATACATCTTCCTAAAAACTGCCCAGTTTTCGGTCAGAAGGCGTACATGTCAGTGGGGATGGGCGAAGCCGCAAGCAGAACCATCCCCCAAAACCACATAAAAGAAGACAAAATACTGGTCGGGTTCTTAAATCAGAATCCGCACGGTAATTTCACACTGCCTTATGGAAACACCCTAAGGCTATGCTCACACGGCTTAATTGCGGGACTGAATTACGCCCCGCAATTACGCCATGTGGACGGGGCGGGCGGGAGTGGGGATAAGCAGGGGGCCGACACTTCGCCGGCCCATAGACTATCACTGCTAGCGCGCGTATACGCCGCTAGAAAAGTGACAGTGAATTATCTCCCCCCCGGCGGATTCGCCGGGCGGGGAGAGACGTAATCCATAGTTTCTATGAGAACTGTGGATTACCGTAAGAATGGGCCGTTTTCGGCCCGTAATTGGCGCACTTCGGCGCGTAATTACGGACCGAAATACGGCCCATTTTAAGACCGTGTGAAACATGCCTTTATAGTTGTAAAAAAAGGAAATGTAACAATGCATATGTAAAGTTAGGTACACACCATGTTTCTGGTTTCTATTTAACCCCTTAGACCGAACGCCTGAAAAGTAGTTAATGACCAGAAATTTTTTTTAGTTTTTGCCTCCTTGCGTTTCAACGTAACTTTTTTATTTTTTCAATGACGCAGTTGTATGAGGCCTCGTTTTATTCGAGACAAGTTGTACTTTATGGGGGAATAGTTTAAGTTCACTTTTTTACACTTTTTTTTTTTTTACACTTTTCATGTTTTTTTTTACTTTTTTATTTTACTCCCATGAAGGGAGAACTGTTTAACATTTTTTTACAATTTTTTTTACACTTAGTAATGTATTAGCATATCCATATATGCTAATACATTCTAATCTGTGTCAATCTGACACAGGCAGTGATTAGGACAGCACAAAGTGCATCCTAGTCACTGGCTTAGTACACAGACAGCTCTGGGGCCACTCTAGATCCCCAGGGCTGACTGTGCAGCCATTCCCCGGGCTCTGTCGGGTGACCGGGTGTTCTGTTCACCCGACAGAGCAGGGGAACCCTTTGATTGCGCCGCAATCAAAGGCTTAAAGCACCGGGGTGCGGAGGTTTCCGCCGCTACCCGGTGCTCGCTGGAGATGCTCTGGGATCAGGGCTGTGTAGTACAGCCCCGATCCCAGCGCAATAGCAGACGAACGACCCGCATTAGCCGACGTCTAAAGTCGGTGGGCGGTCATTAAGGGGTTAACATACACACCATACCGTGTTCTTTAAACAGATGCCTCTAAGGCTATGTTCACACGGCTTAAAATGGGACGTATTTCAGTCCGTAACTACGCACCGTAGTGTGTGAATTACGGCTGGAATACGTCCCAGTCATTACGGTAATCCACAGTTCTCATAGAGAACCATGGATTATGTCTCCTCTCCCTGCTCGGCGAATCCGCCGCGGGGGGAGATAAGTGACAGGTCATTTACTAGCGGTGTATACGCGCCGCTAGTAATGATAGTCTATGGGCCGGCGAGGTGCCGCCCCCCGCCCCCGCTCCCCCCACACGGCGGAATTGCGGGGCGTAATTAAGCCGTGTGAACATAGCCTAAGGCTTAGTGCCCACTGCATTTTACCATACGTCAAACCGTGTACACTATAATGTATACGTTAAACTTATGCCAAAAGTGTACTATTGGGAGCAGACATTTGACATCTGTTCTTTCTTCATTTTTTAATCTAGCTTTTCATTGCAATTTGGTTGGGTAGCTTTGTTTACATTTTTTCTGATGGATACAAACGTATACGTTTACAATATGAGCACATACGCTAAGATATGTTTTCCATTGACATACACTTTAAAAAAGTATACTGTAACGTGTAAGTTTTTTTCAACTTGAAAAAACGCAGCACCCTGCATCTTCCATCTGTTAAAATTAAACGCATATCTGACGGAAAGTGTAAAAATGGACTCTATGTCAATGTACGTTGCACATCTGTCCACCTACATGAGTCAATGAACACCTTAACGCATCAGTTTTTACCTGCATCAGAATGTATCCATCACGCCAGCATTTCACGCCGTATTGCGCTCAAATACGGGCGAAATGCGCCCCAGTCATTATGGTAATCCACAGTTCTCATTGCTCCCACACAGACGGCGTAAGGCCATGTTCACATGGCTTAATTGCGGGGCGTAATTACGCCCCGCAATTACGCCGTGTGGACGGGGGCGGGGCGGGAGCGGGGGGCCGGCACCTCGCCGGCCCATAGACTATCATTACTAGTGGCGCGTAAACGCCGCTAGTAAATGACATGTCACTTATCTCCCCCCGCAGGGTATTGTGCGAGCAGGGAGAGGAGACGTAACCCATAGTTCTCTATGAGAACTGTGGATTACCGTAATGCCTGGGCTATATTTCAGCCCGTAATTCACGCAGTATGCCGCGAATTACGGGCTGAAATACGTGCCCAAATACGCCGTGTGAACATGGCATAATTGCGGGCCGTAATTACGCCCCACAATTAGGCCATGTGAACATAGCCTAACAGATGCCAAGAGTGCCAGATGCATAACCGGCGACTTCCGGACATGCGCATTGATTGTTTTTGAGGCCGGTACACTCGGCGCTTCCGATTGTGTTCAGCGCGGTCGTGCTGACTTCCGGACATGCGCAGTTCATTCTGTGGCACGCCGAGTCGTATTGAATGTCAGTTATGTGCATCCACTGCTGCGACTCACCAAACAATAAGGAAGTAAGATTTAATTGGTTGAATAAATATACAGGATCACTGTTTTAACCTATAAATGTTTGTTTACACATGTGCAATTTAATTGCTTATAATTATGTCACTTTATTGGTTAAATAGTATTAGGGGAGGGTTTTTTGTATTCCTTAATATATGTGTATATTCACTTTGTATTTCATGCTTGCTTGAAAAAGGCCATGTATTGATAGGCCGAAACATTGGTATGGTGTTTTTCACTTTGGAATAAAGTTCACTCCTGCTTTTAAGATGCTGTCGTCCAAACTACCATTTTTGGAGATGCATAACCGGCTCATTGTCATTGTCTACACTTAATCTCACGACAACCAGGTATCTATTGAAGAAGATTTAAACAGAAGCCGAATCATCTACTAATCTGGAATACTTTGTTACAATTTGACATGTGAATTTTGGAGAACTGCAAAATCTACTTAAGGGTGCGCCCACACGGCAGGTTCAAATACCTGCTGGATTCTAATTAATAGAATCCGACCAGTATTTTGACATCTTGTACTTGGTTTTGGGGGACGGTTCTGTCCACTGTTTGTGGATTCAAACCGTCCCCGTTCGCACCCAGATGTTCATCTTCTTCTCAAAAACCGGGTGGAAGAACGAACATGTTTTAGAAATTGCGGCGGCTTCAAAAACCGTCCGGCAGAAAATCCATGCAGTGGGGACTGTTGCACAGATTTTCTATTAAAATCAATGTAAAAAGTCGGTTTACAGAGGGTTTTCAAATCCGAACACCGTCTGTAAAACCAACTGAAAACCTGTGCCGTGGGGACATGCACTGTTCACTCTTTTCTGGATAAAAATAAAACCTCTGTATGTTCCAAAACCTCAAAATAGAATCCCATGGTTCCTCCACTAGTGACATCTGTGACATCTGTCACCCATAAGGTCCCATTGTATAGAAAATGTATATATTTAATGTATATTTTTTAATGAATGCCATTGTATAGAGTTGCATAGGCTCCTGTGCTATTCAGTTCATTTTTATTGCAATATACAGACATATACTGCACAAACACAGGCTCAAAGGGCACCCCGTTAGCTTCTGTTGGCCCATTTAATTCTATGGATATGTTTATTTTGCATGCCGGGAGCTTCCCCAAAGTTCAAGCCAAATATATAACATAAACATGGTGGATACCTAGGGCCACATGTATGAAAACAGTCTAGGTCTAAAATTCCCTTTGTTGCCCATAGCAACCAATCAGAGCGCCCCTTTAATTTCATAAAGTGCTCTGGTGAAATGAGAGGGGCGCTCTGATTGGTTGCTATGGGCAACAAAGTCTGCTTTAGACCTAGACTGTATTCATAAATGTGGCCCCTAATCTTAAACCCTTAAGCCGAACGCCTGAAAAGTAGTTCATGACCAATACGTTTTTTTAGTTTTTGCCTCCTTGTGTTTTATCAGTCGTAACTTTATTATTTTTTCAATGACGCAGTTGTATGAGGTCTCGTTTTATTCAGGACAAGTTGTACTTTTTGGGGGAATAGTTTAAGTTCACTTATAAATTATTGCTGAATCTTTAAAAAAAAAAATTTTTAATTTTTCAAATTTTTTTATTTTTTTTTACACCATTCACATTTCACACTTAACAACTTGTTAGATATATTCTACAGGTTATTATGGTTCTGTGGATACCTAATATGTGTATTTTATTTTTTTTTGTGTGTAATGCATGCACAATGATTTTTTATTAAATATTTATTTTTATTTTATTATTTTTTTCTACACTTTTTATGTTTTTTTACTTTTTTTAAAATCCCATGAAGGGATAACTGCTACTTTTTTTAACATTTAGTAATTTATTTGCATATTCATATATGCAAATACATTATAATATGTGTCAGTGTGACACAGGCAGCGATTAGGGCAGCACACAGTCTGCCCTGATCTCTGGCTTCTTACACTAGGTCCCCAAGACTGACTGTGCAGCCATTCCCCTGGCTCTATCGGGTCACTGGAGTGTCGATCATCCGACAGAGCAGGGGAAAGCCCTTTGCTTGTGCTGTGGTCACGAACCCGTCAGGTGCCGCAAATCCCGATATCTGCAGCGACGCCAAAAGACGGCGGGTGGTCGTTAAGAAGTTAAACAGAAGACAAATTGATGTCAAACGTATACGTTTGATGGATGTTTCTGAGAGATAACTGTTAAATGTACGTTCAAATAAAGTGTACATTTTTATATGCTTAGCCTATACATTTCAACATATTCTAGTATGTTTTGCAGCTTAGTTAAACATGATGTAAACCTAGCCTGCATTAAACAGTTGATGCAAAAAATGTTTGTGGTTTTTTTTTTTAAATACAACTTTCGAGAGTCTCAGGTAAAAGAAGCCGCATGGCCAAGATGCAGCCTTGATGAGGCTGAAAGCAACGCAGATATGCTATTTGGGTTTCTAATTAATTGTTTAATGTCCGTGAAGTTTTGAAATTGGTTTAGGTTAAGTGCACGCTACCTTTGACCATACGTCAAAATGTTTATGATGTTTACGCTAAACGTATGCCAAATCTGCACTGTTTGAAGCCGACATCTGACATCCGTTTTTTTAACTAGCTTTACTATTGGCTGTCACCAGTTTTTCTCTGCAAATTGATTGGGTAGGTTTCTTTATATTGTTATGACGGATACAAACATATACGTTTACAACATGGGCACATACACTAGTGTATGTTTTCCATTGACATACACTTTGTACTGTAACATTTACGTTTTTGTTCATACGCGTCGTGAATAGTGAATGTCTATAGGGGCTGCAGGATGCTGGCCGCCCGCCCCCGAGCACACGGCGTAATTGCCGGCGAAATACGTCCCGCAATTATTGCCGTGTGAACATAGCCTTAGGGTATGTTCAATGCGCCATGCGCATCCAACACGCACCCAAAGTGTGCTGCACGTTTTGATGCATTTTTACTGCAGCAGAAACGGACATTATAGTGTTAAACAGGGTGTCTGCTGCATCAAACGGATCAAGAATTGACATGTCAATTCTTTGAACGGATCCGAAAGACGCCTCAGAAAGACGCAAGTAAAACACGTATTGTCTGAATACTGATGCGTGTTTTACAAACTAATGTAAATCACACTGCACATTGTTAGATGCGTTTTTGGTTCTGTTTTGGGTCCGAAACCCTGATCCAAACACGCATCTAAAAAACTGTGTGAACATACCCTTAGCCTAAGTGTTAATGAGGCTGGAGGCTGCTGCCACTAGAGCATATTTTCTATTAATATTCCCTTCTTTTTTCCTGTGTCATCATGAGCTAATGATAATCTATAAATCTATTGACATGATTGTATAAATTTAAAAACACAGCATGCACTATTTGCATTCAATTTGCAGATGGAAAATACCCATTGTTGTATGGAGAGTGATTATAGTACAGATACTTAAGGATGTGATCTCTGTTCTGTCTATGTTGCATCAGTAAGTCAAAAGAACTTCATTCATACTGCATCCCAGTATCAAAATATCCTCTTAAGGAACTATCTTGACACCTGGGTTGTTAATTTTGGTTGTTTTTCTCAATTTTTGGAGCAGAACAACAAAGATTTTAGTAGTGCCAGATTTATCACATAATGGACACCAATTGTGCACAACAAACCACAGTATAGTCCATGGGATTTCCATCATGGTGTCTATATAACCCAGTCTCTAAGGTTATGTTCGCATGACATATTGCAGGCATATTTTGACTCGTACTGTGCATGCTGCTATATGCATACAATACGCCTGCTGCTTCAGAGGATGCACTGGCCAGCATGCAGTTCTAAAGCAATCCCACTGACATTCACTTTCTCCGGCGTAAGCGCTGGGAAGAAATAAAATGTCGATTCTTTCCCCTATAGTACGCCAGGGAAAATTACAGGTATTCACAGCGCTCAATGAGAGATATGAATTACCGTATTTGTGGGATGTAACTCGGGCATATTGCAGCACAAATACGCCGTGTGAACATGTCCCTACACAAATGTAAACATAGATATAGGCTATCATTTGCAAAATGATAGTAGTGCTGGGTTAGTCACATGATGGACATCTAAGATTCCACATGGACCTCACTAATTCAGTTCATGGAGGTTCCATCATGGTGTCTGCCATTTGGCTAGAAAAAATTGGGCAGCATGCTGCACCATTTTCTGGGACAGAATCTGCAACGGATTCTAATGTAGATATGGACTTAGCTTTATTGAAATCAGTTTCCATACGATTTTAGATACGTGTTTGGACCCATCTGTCGGACCCTAAACAGACCCAAATGCGGATCGAATAATGAGCAATGGGATTTTACATTGCTTTTAACTTGAAACACGCATCTCTGTTCACAAGAGTGATCACGATGTGTCTCATTTCCGATCCGTCCCAAGAATTGTCATGTCAATTCTTGGTCCGAAAGACACAGCAGGAGTCCTATTTTAAACTATAGGGTGCGATTCTGCTGCATCCAACATGCATCCAAACATGCAGCTGCGTGTTGGATATGTGTTAGATCTGATCGACACAGCATTTTGGATGCGATTTTCGGATTCAACACGTATCCAAAATCGTATCCCAAAACGCTGTGTGAACGGCCTCTTACACTCTCTTGTTTTCTGCCTCTATTTTTCCCTGCCTTTCTTCCTGAAAGGCAAATCAGTGGCCTACCAAGGGTTTCCTCTACTCCGCTGTGGGCCAGTTCGGGTCTGGTCTAAGATACTGATGCAATACTGAGCACCATTGCAACCCTTTCAATCCTTTAGATCAGGGGTCCCCAACCGCCGGTCCGCGGATCGGCACCGGGCCGTAGCCCATCCCCTGCGCGGCCGACTTAGCAGCTGCACACATCGCGCGGCTGCTTCACTATAGAGAGCAGCGGCGGTGCATTACCGCCCCTGCTCTCCCTATCATTGTAGATGCGGCGCTCACTGAGCTCCGCATCTACAGATCAGCGGCGCAGGGAGTGTGATGCACAGTGACGTCACACCCCCTGCGCCGCACGGTCTCGTCGGACGCTGGGAGGAGGAGGAGCTCTGCAGGGATCGGGAAATGGTGAGTAACATTCTCTCTCTTTATTTTATTTTATTTTTTTTATTGCTAAAGGGGCATATTACTGGAGGGGGCATGTATTTAGTAATGGAGGGGGCATGTATTTAGTACTGGAGGGGGCATGTATTTATCCATCATTACTGGAAGGGACATGTATTTATCTATCATTACTGGAGGGGGCATGTATTTATCTATCATTACTACAGGGGGCATATATCTCTATAATGACGGAGCTGATTACATATGTATATTATATATATGTATAATGCTGATCAATATTACTGCAGACTGACTGTCAGCTCTGTGGATCAGCATTAATATAATACTGACTCACAGAGCTGACAATCAGTCTGCTGTTATAAAATACTGGTTACCCCATACTATACCTACAAATGACACAGTATACACTTTATTGGGGGGTTTTTCTTTGTGTGTGATTCTAAACATCCAACCCCGTCAATAACCCCGCCCCTAATAACCCCGCCCCCACCGGGCCGTGGAAAAATTGTCTGGTATAAAACCGGTCCCTGGTGGAAAAAAGGTTGGGGACCGCTGCTTTAGATTACCCAGATTTTTACACTGATTGCTAATAAAATGTGGTGTGACTGTTATTTAAAGGATTGGTCCCACACCATGAGTTTTAGCTGTGTCGGGCTCTTCATGGTAAAAAAATGGGTGTAGATCATTTCAAATCTGTGGACATTTCACAACAGCTCTCCTCTCTTTTTTTCTGTCTGCGCGCTCCCAATGCTCGCTTCTAGTAGCCCAAGATTTCCTCCTCCTTTATTGATGTTTAATCGCCCCACAAATGTTTATATTGAAAACTACTGTCCCACACTCACACTGGCTGCAGACACGTCCCGATCTAATTGATGTTCTGTAATTTGATCTAACTACGTTGTACCTCCTTTCCCCAAGATGTGGAGTTAGCGGTGTCTGTGCAGAAGGCTGCACTTCTGATGGAGTAGGAGCGTATTGCAGGGATGACTACTCTCTACAGAAGAGATGATTATTATCACTATGACTATTTATATAACTATATATTAGCAAGAGGTGTGCAAGTGATAATAAATCAGCTCTTCAGTAGAGAGTAGTCATCCCTGCAGTAGCTCCTACGCCATCTGAAGCGCAGATAGCTATACACAGACATCTCTCTATCCACAGCCTGGAGAAAGGAGGTGCAAGGTAGTTAGATCAGATTACATCGCATCAGTTATACCATACCTCCCAACTGTCCCTATTTTGGAGGGACTGTCCCTATTTTTAACCCTTGTCCCTCTTTGCTCTATAAATGTCCCTCTTTTTCAGTTGAGAAATAGATTTGCGTCAATAAACTGATTATCTTGCTTTAAAAAGTATCTGATGGCTTAGTACCTGTATATTACAGAACAATTTACTTAATATTTCATCATTGAACACATTGGAATGTGTCCCTTTTTGGCTGTCTAAAAAGTTGGCATGTATGTGTATGGGCGTGGTTAGAGGCGTGTCTTAGTATGATGTCATGTGTTTGGACGTGGTTAGATGCATGGCCTTATGTGTCCCTCTTTGCAATCTTTAAAAGTTGGGAGGTATGGTTATATTGGGACCCCGGACAGCTCATGTGAGGGTTGGAGGCTAGTTTACAACATAAACATTTGTGGGGCAGAGAAAAGTAATTGTTATGGGCCGTTTACACGGCACAGGACAAATACCGGTCGGAAATCCTGACCGGTATTTGGTCTGTTTAGGGGGCGTGCACAGGACCACAGGGGTGCGGCTTTTATCTGTGGTTTGTGGATCAAGCCATCCTCCTTCGTGCTGACATGTTCATTTTCTACCCGAAAACCGGACGGAAGAACGTATTCTATGTTTTTCGGACCGCTGGATGGTTTTTTACAAAGCCATGCAGTGGGGACTGCTGCACGGATTTTGCATTAAAGTCCATGTAAAAGGTTGACAGCCGGTTTACAAACGGCTTTCAAACCTGAAAAACGTCTGTAAAACCGGATATGTCCCCACGGCAGGGTTTTCAGTCAGTTTTACAGATGGTGTTCGGATTAGTAAACCATGTAAACTGATTGTCAACCTTTTACATTGATTTAAATAGAAAATCTGTGCAGCAGTCCACTCTGCATGGATTTTCTGCTGGACAGTTTTTGACACTGCTGACGTAACAAAAAATTTAGAACATGTTCATTCTTCAGCCCGATCTTCGGACAGAACATGAACATGTCATTGGTTGTGGGGGTCGGGCGAATCCGCAAACCACACACAGAGCCTTCTTCCAAAACCACATACACGATGTCAAAATACCGGCCGGCCGGATTCTTTTAATCAGAATCCGGCTGGTATTTTAACCTGCTCTGGGACTACTGAGCGTGTCCAGGAGCCAGGGGCGTTGCTAAGGTCCCAAAATATCCGGGGCTTGGGCCGTTAAGTTTTCTGAGTAGGGCTGGGTGCACACACCATTTTTCAAGCCACATTGTGAGCTGCGGATGTATTTTTACAGAGAAAAAACTTCTGTTCCTGTCACTAATTTTCTGCACATTTCACATAGATCCAGTCCATCTCCTCAGCAGTCACTGCACAATGAAAATCAGAGCTGACAAATTTGCATTTTTGAAACCTCTCGCCTATGTATGACAGTGTAATACCCCTAAATAAGTCACCAAATAATACACCTACATATGGAGCAAATACACTAGACGAATCAATGTTACTAAAAAAAACTCCTACAAAACCAGGACCCAAAACTATTACTACTGAAGGATCAAATAATTCTGCCAGACCCTGACCAAACGCGACCCCCACATGTGACATCAGTTGTACATATACCACCGCCATGCAGTGACCATATAGTGGTAGATACTAGTTGTATGTAGGCTCAGCAGTAATATAAGTGATTACACTGCAGTTACGTTTAGTGACTCACAGGAGACGCCTCTGAAGAGTTGTTCTAGTTCCCTTCTTCTTCTCCGTCCGGCCCAGACGCCATGACATCTTCTCCCGGCTACAACTCTTCACTGTAGAATATACAAAACAAACATCTTAGACTCCTCACTTTATCAGCACTTCTCTATAAATTCCTATCTCTATACAAACTCCCCATTTATAGTGCCCCAAATGGTAATAATTACCCCCTTGTAGGTAAATATTTGCCCCCTATAGCCAGGTAGTAGCCCACTGTAGCCAGGTTGTAGCCTCCTGTAGTCAAGTAGTTGCCCCCTCTAGCCAGGTTATTAGCTCCTCTAGGCAGGTTACTGCCCTCTGTAGCTAGGTTATTGCCCCCTTTTTGGCAGTTATATGCCTCCTGTAGCCAGTAATATGCCTCCTTTAGCCAGGTTACTGTCCCCTTAGCCAGGTAATATGCCCCCTTTAGCCAATAATATGCCCTCCTCAGCCAGTAATATGCCCCCTCAGCCAGGTTATATGCCTCCTTAGCCAGTAATATGCTCCACTCAGCCATTAATATGCCCCCATAGCCAGTAATATGCCCCCCTAACCTAATTAAAATAAAAACTACTCACCTAAGCACAGTCCGCGCGTCCAGGTCCTGCAGCTTGAGAACGTTGTAAGCAGTGTGATGTCATCACGCTGCTTATGCCGTCTCGCGGGGTCCGTGACCTCCTCGGCCGGCTTAGAGGATCCCAGCGTCGCAGGGGGGTGATTAAAGCGATGCGTCACTCCCCCTGCGACGGCGACTTGTAGGTACAGCGCTTACCAAGCGTTGTTACATACGGGGGAGAAGACAGGACGGGAACGATCGGACCTGCCTCCTCCCCGACTCTGACTGCGCGACCGCTGTGAAACGGCCGTGCAGTCAGAAATCGGCAGGCAGTGCCCACACCTAGGAGCACTCCAGGCCCACGGCAGCGGCCTGGAGCCGCCGAGAATGGGGGCACAGGCAGATTTATTCGGGGCTCGTGGCCAGAATAAATCTGCCTAGCGACGCCCCTGCCAAGAGCAGTTCTAATACACAGCCAGCATGACTTCCCAGTGGCCAAGACAGCGATTGAATACACATATGCCAGAATGCATGTTCCTGATTCCTCTGCCACAGATTACGTCCCAATGACACCTACCTCCCAGCCCCTGATCACAGTGCTGACGTGGCCGGAATCTATAGAAACCGTAACCGGGGGATTGAAAAAAGGTATATAAGCCGACATGAACATAATTTTTTAATAAGTGTATATTAGAAAAGTACTACAAATCAGTAAACTATAGGGTAGGGATGAACTTTTTATAGTGGGAATAACTCTTAAAGTCACAGGTATATACATATATTTTAATGTTATTTAATATTTTGTCTGTCTCTTGATATATTGTGTTGATCACAATTTTTGTACGTCATAAGATGCAGCTCTGAGCACGAATGTATTTTGTCTTTCTTTTATATGTATTATCCGATTACATATATAGGATTGGTTATTATTTTTGGTTATATATCATATATTATTCACTCTGTTGACTGGCAGAGCTGTGTGCAGACTTCTGTAAGGTGCTCCATACAGTAAAGTACTAGGGTAAGTTTACACTGATTTTGAATTTATTGTGGATTTTTACTTTTCCCTTTAAGTGGGGAAAATTTGTAACAATGTGCAACAAAAACTCATATGCTATGCATCTAAAAATGCACACTTTAGATCATTTTCCATGTAGAAAACTTCAGACAAAAGAGAAAAAGTTTTACACTGTGTTAGCCTGTTGTTAAAAAAAGATTGAATGTCCTTCATTGAAAAAACAAAATAGCAATCTTGCAGATATGATACCTATTGGCTAAGAAAAAAAAATATGTAGAATGGCAAGCTTTTGAGATTACTTGGGTCTTGTCACGAGCAGCCTCTGTTTGTTGGCCGACGGCCTGACATGTGACTGAATATACAATGTATATGTGACATTCTGCACCCTGTAGGGGTACGTGAGGTCCTCTGGATAACATTTCACAGATACCCCCCTCCCTCCCCCACCACCGTCCACGCGAGCACAGGGAGGCACGGGGAGTACCATCAGACTCTGATACCCATCTGACCCGGCTGAGCTCCAGCTACATTCGAATTCCAAACATGGTTTGCTTCCAGATTCCTACTAGCAGTTCTCCGTATATTCCCATCCCTGGGTATGGGAAAGGTGGAAGACTCAGGTGGGCATGCATCTTGTTCCTGAATTCTCAAATATGGAATCAGTATGTGGGTATGATGTGTAGTAATTCCATAATTCTCTATGAAACCATGGCTCCCGAGTGTCCAACTCAAGCCTTTGATCATCTCCTCAACTCTGACTGTGGATACCTTCGGTCCCAAGACGTCAGAACCCCCCCGAAGCCCTAAGCGAAGGGGGACCATGACTTTGGGAGGGGAAACCTAGAGCTCCCTTATAGTTGGGGAGTTTTTGGCTGTATAGCTGTAGGTATTTAAGCTGATGGTTTCAGTGTATGCATAGTATATTTATTGTAAGTAACTTTGAGCAAAGGGGATAGGTTTTGAGAGGGCAGCTTATAGTCCCTGCATTGTGCTAAAGCTCCTGTATGTGTAGTTTATAGGAATGAGCAGGGGGGGTTGTGATATGAGAGGGAGGAGTTGTGGATGGGGAAGAGTTTACTGTGAGGAGGGTGTGGTTTAGGAGTAGATATAAGTTCCGGTCTTCTCTTCCTACTTCCTCTTTCTCTCACCAAAGAAGCAGGATAAGATGTCTCTGCAGCCTCAGGGAAGTACAATGCACAGTGACCCCCTCCCATCACACAGGAGGGGGTTTCACTCACCTCATACAAGATACAGCAGTATAGTATAACATGCTGTATTGTATTATTACATAGGAATTCATGTAGCACATGAGGGAATGTATCTGCTCCCTCCCCCCTCACACTGCAGGCTGGGCTCTAGCTTGCTGTTTGTAAGCATGTACCGTCACATTCAGTGTTATCTGAGCTCTCTATGGTGGAGCTGTGAGGTCACAGGTACTGGGGATACTGGTGAGAGAAGGGCAGCCTGAGGGGAGTAGGGAGATCACAGACATGAGGGTCAGTGAGGAGGCTGCAGTGACTGTACAGGACAACCCTGTGCTGGATACTGACCTTGTGCTGGATGTAACTATTGCTGGGTGCAGGGTCTTAGTTCTCCCTTTGTAGACAGAGGCTGGAGATCTGTAATAGTTCACCTTCACAGTGCTGTATACTGAGCCCAGGCTATCACAAGAATGTATACTGACCCTGCTATGTACAGGGCATTATTCCCCTGCTTAGTATTGTGGTGGGTGATATCACAGCAAATGAACTCATAAATAGGACTGAATACCGACCCTGCTGTTATGTACAGGGCATTATTCCCCTGCTTAGTTTTGTGATTAGTGATATCACAGCAGAAGAAATCATAAGTAGGACTGGTTACTGCCCCTATTATGTACAGGGCATTATTTCCCATCTTAGCATTATGGTCTAGTGATCGGTGTATAACCTTTATCTCAGGGCTGTATTCTGACCCTGCTATGTACAGGGCATTATTCCCCTGCTTAGTATTGTGATTAGTGATATCACAGCAGATTAACTCATAAATAGGACTGGTTACTGCCCCTGTTATGTACAGGGCATTATTTCCCTTCTTAGTATTATGGTTTAGTGATCGATATATAAGCTTTACCTCAGGGCTGTATGGTGACCCTGCTGTGTACATGGTATCAGCTCCCCCTTACTCTACATGGAGTCTGAGGTGCCTGATCTCTTTTTTTTATCACTGGGGATACATATGTCATGATGCATGCTGACTCTATAGTCTCTTTTGTGCTGTATATATTAACACTGCTGAAGATGGTTGGTAGGGGGTCCTTGAAGTTGGTGGATAATATTTTGGGGTTTCATCACGGTGATGGTCCCCATGGTTTGGTCTGGCGTCTATGGTGAGGCTCATGCAGGGTGAGGTCCCGGCGAGCCGATGGTTAACTTTGCCAGTCAGGAGCCGCGCCAGACATGCAGAGAGCGCATCGGTGGAGTCCATGGGGCTTGGAACGGCAAGGTCCCAATGTGGGCCGGATGCCCGTCACGGGCGGCATGGGGCTGGCCCTGCAGCATCAAGAGAGACCCCAGAAGTTACAGCGGACGTGCACCGGGACAGCGGAAAAGGGCAGCATGGCTCCTGCATACTGGCAATTGTGGCTTATGGTTCCTCTGAGCCAATGGTGAAAGCAGCTAGAGGTAAAAAGGTTCAGAGCATTGATATAAGGCGCCAGATCGTGGTAGCTTCAAGGACCTCCTTTCCCCTTCAGTGTGCATACTAACCCTTGCTGTAATTAGGCGAGGAGGGGGTCTTTGGAGTTGGTCATTAACTTTGGTGTTTTGGGGTTTCATCATGGTGATGGTTCCCTCCCCAGTGGTGGTGTGGTCTGGCGCGTATGGGGAGGCTCGTGCAGGGTGGTGTCCCAGCGAGCTGCGGGTTAACACCGACACAATGGTGGTTTCTGGTGCCTCCGAGCCAGTGGGGAAATCGGCTAGGGGTAAGGTGTTCAGAGCATTGATATAAATCAACAGATCTTTTAGCTTCAAAGACCTCCTTCCCCTTCAGTTTGGCATACTAATCCTGTGGTACTAAGGTTCTTAGGGGGTCCTTGGAGGGTCTGGCGACTATGGTAAGGCTCCAAGAGCTGGAAACGGTTTCCAGTTCCCAAAAAAAAAAAAAAAGAGATCTGGCGAAGGTGGGCTCTTTCAGGCTGGTATCCCTGGGAGCAAAAATGGTTGAGCCAGCGAGTCTGGCTTTTTGGGCCCCCGAGCCAGTGGAATGCGGCTGGGGGTAATGGTGTTTTTTCCCTTCGGGGATTTGGTCGCCAGGTCTCTTAGCACCACGATTGTGGTTTATGTTTGACGCGATCTGGCGAGGTGGGCTCTTCCAGGCTGGTATCCCTGGAGAGCAAAAAAAGGTGGAGCCAGCAAGACTGGCTTTTTGGGGCCTCCGAGCCAGTGGAGTATGGCCGGGGGTAATGGTGTTTTGCAACCCTTAGGGGTTTGGTCGCCAGGTCGCTTAGTCCCATGATTGGGGTTTATGGTGCCTCGGAGCCAGTTGGGGTAAATTGGTTCGGAGTACTGATATAGGTCGCCAGATTTTTATCTTCAAGGACCTCCTTCCCCTTTTAGGGTGGCATAGAACAAGATGAATTACATGGCTCTTATTTAATTCTTCCTTTATTCTAGTGGCAATCATCAAAGATAGAGTCACGGGGCTCTGCTTATACTACTGATCGGCAGTTTACCAATTATTAGTTAGATAGGGCACAGTTTTATATAGATATTTGCTAAGTGGTTTGTTTTAACATGTTCCTATGCTTTAAATTGAATCTGTCAAAATGCATATGTGAATTATGGTTCCTTGAGGTTTCTCACAATTTTGCCAATGGCAATGATCATTTTAGATATGGCTTCCTGATGGGTAGATGTGCTCATTGGGGGTACTGCTCCGTGATTGAGAGCAAGGAACATCGCAGTTATGTCTCTCCGCCCTCCCTCTGTTTATAGAGGAAAAAGTTATGGCTCTGGGAGGGTGAGGAGAAAAAATGAGCGTGGCAAAAAACAAACAAACAAATACAAAAAAAAAAAAAAGGATTAAATCTGTAAATTTGTATGTTGGCGGATGCCGCTGGGGAAAAAATGAATTCAAGTGATGAGTAGCTTCAAGGACCCATTTTTGGCAGGTATTTTTGGCAAACAGGTGGTCTGTTATTGTTATGTATGCTCATGCTCCTCTTATGGTTTTCACTAGGACAAGGCTATCAACTATCACATAGAGACTTCTATCGGCTATACAGCTATGCAACCAATCGGAACGGGTAGCATCAAGATGGTGCAGGCCTGCAGCTAGCAATGCAATCGATTTCCAGGCACAGAATGGCACCCTGACTGCGCCTTGTCATTAAGTGATTATGGACGTCAAGAGAGTAACAGCAAGCAAATGTGTACCACAGTGGGATGACTCTGTTTTAATTGGGGGATTGTTCTCCAGAGCACCGTGTTGGTCTCTCTCAATGGTGTCCTTGGGTCTGGTGATAACGGCCAAGGGCTGGAGAGGAATGTCGGTGCCCTTGAGTCCAATCTGCATGGCTTGGGTTGAAGGTTATGAGGTTAAATAAAGTGACTGGACAATGCTTTAGGAATGTCAGGCGCAATGTTGTACATACATTCTCTTTACTCTTTCTATAAGATGAACAGACCTGGGTTGGTTTATTGTAGGGCTCCATCTATCTGTCATGACTGTTTAATAGCTTGTTGCTAATGGTGATATTACATAGTTACATAGTTTACAGTCATAGCTTGTGACTGAAGCAATTGTCTTCTTTTGGGTACTTTTTGCAGTTAATGTTTTGTCGTTAGTAGGTCATGGCTTAGGATGCATAGTATAGCTGCTTGGTATTATGAGGAGCATGTTGGTTCTTGGGCTTACCAAAAAGTGTATGCTTTCTGGAGTCAGAAGTATCCCTTGTTCTATTGCTGGGAAAGATTCTGGGGGCATTGTAGGATGGAAAGTGTAACTAATACTGACTCAGTCAGTGGGTAGTATATAGTTTTTAAATTAAGTGGTTAAATATTAATTGATAGCTTGATGATCAGTCATTGTGAGGTAGTGTTCGAGACTCACATACATGCGTCCCAAGTTATGATTCTCTGTTAGGCCCTATTACGGCTCCCCCTATTTGGGTTAAAGCTACAGCTGTGTCACTTGAGCTATTGGATCCTTGAGCTAATGGATCAGCAGCCCCAATTAGAATACTGGGGTTATCATACTTTACTTACCCTTCACTTGTTCATGGTTTCGTCTTGTTAGGCCATGGAAGGTGACTTTTGTAGGGAGCTTTCCAGGGCAGATACAAATTGCTTGTGGTCATTTTGTGAGTTTGGATATTAGGGCAGTTTTGGTGGGGTCGAGCCCTTTAAGGTGTCAAAGGCCTCTCCTGTGGCGGTTCAGGAGTCAGGTGGAAGTTGCAGGTCAAGTTATGGTGGACTAATTTTAACTAATAGAGGATGTTAAATCTCATGGTGTGAAGAGGCTGAGCTTTGGAAGTGGCCAGCCTTAAGGATGGTATAATGGTAATGGCATCCAGGGGCGGGCACGGTGGTTAATCAGGAGTGAGGATCTTCAGTAGGGTCAGTGGTGCCCCTAAAGTGTACTGGCTCTGCTAGAATGGCAGCCAGAGCGTGCCGCCCCTTTATTGCTGTCTGGCCGGGTGCTGCATGTCAGACAGCTGGGAATATCACACAATTGTCTAGCACTCCACCTGACTCCTTCCATGTTTGTTGTACTTATATGGTTTGAATAAAGCTGTGGCCATTCGACACCAAAGGAGAATGTGTTTGTGCATTTATTCTTGGGTTTAAACTGGGTACTAGTTAGAGCGGGGTTCATCCCATATCCAAAAGTCATGCTGGACATGTGAAATAAACAATAAAGTTCCCTTTGAAGCAGGACCCCCTGGTGAAAGTTTATTTCCTATGCAAGGGAGCATCTTAAGTGACGCTCTTGATCTCACATAACCCAGTGCTCAATTTGGAAAAAATTATATATTACATGTCTATTCTTCAATTGTAGAAGCATGTAGATAAGATTTGATAAAGGGGTGTTCCAGAAGTTTAAAATGCTTGTTAGTCAGTAGAGGATGATAGAAAATACAAAAAAACAATAAAACTTACCTTTTAAACGAGCTTTTTCTAGTGTCGCTGAAGGCCCTGGGGATCTCAGTCAATGACCTGTTCATTCTTCACGTGACCCTACATCCAATCATAGGCTGCAGCAGTCACTTTCACTATATCAGATGCTGGGGATTGTGAATGGGTGCTGAGTATAATGAACGGTAATGACATTGGCCAGGATCACTGGGACTGACAGCAGCAGTGCTGGAACGAGTGGGTTTAAAAGGTCGTTTTTCTTTTCTATCATCTCCTAACAACTAATGAGTATTTTAAACTTTTGGAACACCCCTTTAAATCTCATCTACTTGCCTGCTGTTGTATTCCACAGAATATTTTTCCTGCAAATCTGCAGCAAATTTGCAGCATTTCCTTTCTATGTGAGGGGAATGCTTTATTACCTTCAAACATACTGCACCTAGAGGAACAGGACACAATTCTTTTATATCAGATGGTGTCGTGTTTATATCAGAATCTCTTTGTCTCTTTATGCAACCAGAGAAATTAGGAGATATACTGGGGTCCCATAGACATATGTGGGTACAATATTACGGCTCTGTACTACTTTGAGATTGTACAGCGCTGTAATACACTTGTGTGCAAAAGTTTAGGAAAGGAAGACTCCCACCCAAAAACCCACGTAAAAAAAATTTATTGATAAATTAAAATTTTGAGAAAAATATTTATTTTTTTCAGATTTTGAAAGCTAAAATTTATATTAGTCATGATGGAAACAAAAAACTTAATTATAAAAAACAAGAAGGCTGTTGTAATTGTATAAGATTACAAGACCTATATGTGTTGCCACCAGCAGTGATCCAGTAAAGCACTCTCCGGGCCAAGTGCCAGCTCAATGTTATTCTAGGGAAACTGCACTGACAGCATAAACTGGAACGATTTATAGTCCAGAAGGTGACTGTAAATAATGTAACTAACACTGTGATCCAATACAAGTTGTAGTATACATCATTTAGGCAATAATTTGTACAGTTGATCATTGTAGGTAGATTTCTATATATAAGGTATATAGAAATATATAAGGTATATATTTCTATATATAAGGTATATTTGAAGTTTGGACAGACAAATGGTAATGATTTAGGTATTTTGTATTTA
Organism: Phyllomedusa bahiana; assembly: GCA_025379985.1. Taxonomy (NCBI): domain Eukaryota; kingdom Metazoa; phylum Chordata; class Amphibia; order Anura; family Hylidae; genus Phyllomedusa; species Phyllomedusa bahiana. The sequence goes on along the minus strand of JAODAL010004959.1, from coordinate 44,805 downwards.
GTTCCCATATTGGCACATATTTTTGTGTCTTGTACCGAAATACACCCAAAACTGTGATCAAGTACACTTCTCATAGACTGTAATGTAAAAAATGCGTCGTTATTCAGACGATGCGTATCTTACGCTCATATATTTGCGCATGTCTAAAAAGAGTTGACATGTCAATTCTTACAGGCATATACGCACCGTCAAATAATTAAGTATAGGAAGCAGATATCTGCTTCAGGCCATTGCAAGCGTGTAATTTCAACCGCTCAAATAACGCGTTTTGCGATGTGTACCTGTGCGTGCCACAATACATAATGTGAACTCCCAGAGGCGTAACTTAAAGCTCCGGGGCCCCAGTGCAAAATCTATAAAAGGGCCCCCACTGACCATGTGCCATTTATAATATTGGTACCTCCTCATGCAGTAGAGGGGCCTTGGGGCCCCCTAAGGCTCTAGGGCCCGATAGCGATTGCTACCTCTGCACCCCCTATAGCTACGCCCCTGTGAACTCCCCCTAATTCCCTAAAGCCAGGGCGCCACGGTAATATTGTGCATTGTGACTACTGCTCTTTGCAATTGTCTTATATCACAGTGTGAAGACATGTGCTATTGCCAGTAGTATTTGCCTTTGGGGGCTACAAGAAATAGCTACAAGAAATAGCTAATGTTTCTGGTTTTACAATATACTGTTAGTGGTGATAGAATGCAATACTGCAATGTTATCAGCAATTTGCTAATCTAGCTAATCTAGCCCTATCCTCAGGCTCGGACTGGGCCGCTGGGGGACCGGTGAATCCCCCGAGCTGCTGTGTGCCCCGGAGGCAGTGCCGTCGCTCCCCGGGGCCCGGACGCGCATCCGGTCCCTGGACGCCCGGGTCCACGTCCCGAGCGCCCAGAGACCGAGCCCGGTAGCCGGGGACTAATGTCCCCGACTCCTGGGGCTGCGCGGTGTCAGACGCTAGGCCTTTAGCCTGCCAGGCGCCGGCCCCTACTGCTGACGTAGGCGGCGCGGTGATGTCACTTAACCGCACCGCCTATGCAGGGTGGCAGTATGGAGCCGGCGGGGAGATCGGAGCGGCTGGAGCCGGAGCGGGTGCGAGATAAGTGGCTGGTTTTTGTTTTTTTTAAATCTACCTACAGGGGCCCTGGCTATTCTAAAGGGGGCCCTGGCTATTCTAAAGGGGGCCCTGGCTACAAGATGGGGCCCTGGCTATACTAAAGGGGACCCTGGCTATAATAAAGGGGGCCCTGGCTATTCTAAAGGGGGCTCTGGCTATTCTAAAGGGGGCCCTGGCTATTCTAAAGGGGGCCCTGGCTACAAGAGGGGGCCCTGGCTACAAGAGAGGGCCCTGGCTATTCTAAAGGGGGCCCTGGCTATACTAAAGGGGACCCTGGCTACAAGAGGGGGCCCTGGCTATTCTAACGGGGCCCTGGCTACAAGAGGGGGCCCTGGCTATACTAAAGGGGGCCCTGGCTACAAGAGTGGGCCCTGGCTATTCTAAAGGGGCCCTGGCTACAAGAGGGGGCCCTGGCTTTTCTAAAGGGGGCCCTGGCTACAAGAGGTGGGCCTGGCTCTACTAAAGGGGGCCCTGGCTAAAAGAGGGGGCCCTGGCTATACTACAGGTGGCCCGGGCTATACTAAAGGGGGCCCTGGCTATTCTAAAGGGGGCCCTGGCTCTCCTAAAGGGGGCCCTAGCTATTCTAAAGGGGGCCCTGGCTATTCTAAAGGGGCGTCCTGGCTACATAAAGGGGCGCCCTGGCTATTCTAAAGGGGCGCCCTGGCTATTCTAAAGGGGGCCCTGGTTATCCTAAAGGGGGCCCTGGCTATACTAAAGGGGGCCCTGGCTATTCTAAAGGGGGCCCTGTCTATACTAAAGGGGGCCCTGGCTCTTCTAAAGGGGGCCCTGGCTACATAAAGGGGTGCCCTGGCTACATAAAGGGATACCCTGGCTACATAAAGGGGGGCCCTGACTACTTAAAGGGGGCCCTGGCTACATAAAGGGGGCCCTGGCTACCTAAAGGGGGCCCCTGGCTACATAAATGGGGCCCTGACTAACAAAGGGGGTCCTGGCTACGTAAAGGGGGGCCTTGACTACCTAAAGGGGAGCCCTGGCTAACTATGTGGGCCCTGACTAACTATGGTGGCCCTGGCTACCTAAAGGGGGGCCCTGACTAACTATGGGGGCCCTGGCTACCTAAAGGGTGGGCCCTGACTTCCTGCACACTAGCTAAAGGGTGGGCCCTAACTACCTGTATACTACCTAAAGGAGGCTCTGTCTGTATACTACCTAAAGGGGGTCCCTAACTGCTTGAAGCCTATATAAAGGGGACCTAACAACCTACAGCTTACCTAACTGGGGGAAACCACCTACCTACAGCCTAACTAATTGGGACCCCAAACACCTTCCTACAGCCTACCTAAACTGTAGCCTATCAACTTGCCTAACGGGGGCCCTGCTTATCTAACTGGGGGCTTTTTACTACCCACCCGTGGCTAGGTACCCACCAACCTACCTGGGCCGGGCTTCCAACTTATCCAGTGGGAGTCTACCTACCTAAGAGGGCCTATTCCCCCAGTTACCTGGGGCCTTGCATATTTGGCCTACCTACCTAGGGTCTTGCCTACTTACCTGGTAATATAATTGAGAGGGAAGCAGCCCATAGTTGCAGCATTATCTCCAGTGGGGTTAGTCCTCTCCCCACCCCCTTAGGATACTAGGACTCTAAGTTATGGCTTGTACCCGCTCTCCCCCCTTGGGTAGTTTGTACAGGGGTTTGGGAATAGGTAAAGAGATGCTGGAAAATTGGGATTCTAAGATATTTGTGTATAATTCTGCAGGGATGAGTAGGGGGCCGGGACAAGTCATCATGGCGGTGTGGAAAGGATCCCAGAAGAAAAGGGAAAAAAAAAGGAACAACTATGAGAGAAGAAAAACGACTCATCGATAGGATGTCCCCGGTGAGTCCCTGATTTCAGGGGTGTTTGTTACTCTATATTGGATCAGTGCTGTATTCACTGTAATGTGATGTGCCTGAGCTGGTGTTGCCCTCTATGTGGTCTCTATATGGCGGTGTTGTAGGTTTTACCTGAGCTGGTGTCTGCCCTCTATGTGGTCTCCATATGGTGTTGTAGGTTATACCGAGCTGGTGCCTGACCTCTATGTGGTCTCTTTTATGGCGGTGTTGTACAGTCAGGGCCAAAGTTTTGAGAATGACACAAATCTTATATTTTCACATGATCTGTTGCCCTCGGGTTTTTTTTATGGGGTTTTTGTCAGATGTTTTTATCACATACAGAAATACAAGTGCAATATTATGATTAACAAAAGCTTTTATTGACATTTTAGAATGAGTTAATGCAGCAAGTCAATATTTGCAGTGTTGACCCTTCTTCTTCAGGACCTCTGCAATTCTCCCTGGCATGCTCTCAATCAACTTCTGGACCAATCCTGACTGATAGCAGTCCATTCTTGCACAATCAAAAGCTTGCATTTGGTCACAATGTGGTGGTTTTTCTTTGTCCACCCGTCTCTTGATGATTGACCACAAGTTCTCAATGGGAGTAAGATCTAGGGAGTTTCCAGGCCATGGACCCAAAACCTCTGTGTTGTTCCCTGAGCCATTTAGTTATCACCTTTGCTTTATGGCAAGGTGTCCATCATGCTGGAAAAGGCATTGTGATCACCAAACTGCTCTTGGACGGTTGGGAGAAGTTGCTCTTGGAGGACATTCTGGTACCAGTCTTTATTCATGGATGTGTTTTTAGGGAAGACTGTTAGAGAGCCGATTTCCTTGGTGAGAAGCAACCCCCCACATGAATGGTTTTGGATGCTTTACAGTTGGCATGAGACAAGACTGTTGGTATCGCTCACCTTGTCTTCTCCGAACAAGCTGTTTTCCAGATGTTCCAAATATTTGGAAAGGGGATTCATCTGAGAAAATGACTTTACCCCAGTCCTCAGCAGTCCACTCCCTGTACTTTGGCAGAATATCAGTTGTCCCTGATGTTTTTTCTGGAGAGAAGTGGCTTCTTTGCTGCCTCCTGACACCAGGCCTTGCTCATGAGTCTCCGCCTTACAGTGTGTGCAGATGCACTACACCTGCTGCTGCCATTCCTGAGCAAGCTCTGCATGTGGTAGCCCGATTCCGAAACTGGGAAAAACTTTTAAGAGACGGTCCTGGGCTTGCTGGTTTTCTTGGGTGCCCTGGAGCCTTTTTGGCAACAATGGAACCTCTCTCTTGAATTCCTTGATGATTTTCGGGATAGATTGTTGACTGAGGTGCAATCTTTCTAGCTGCGATATCTTCCCCGTTTGGCCAGTTTTGTGCAGTGCAATGATGAATGCACGTGTTTCTTTTTGAGATAACCATGGTTAACAGAAGAAACAATGATGCCAAGCACCAGCTCCTTTTAAAGTGTCCAGTGGTGTGATTCTTACTTAATCATGACAGATTGATCTCCAGCCCTGTCCTCATCAACACCCACACCTGTGTTAATGGAGCAATCACTGAAACGATGTTAGCTGGTCCTTTTAAGGCAGGCCTGCAATGAAGTTGAAATATGTTCATAAATATGTTCATAAATATGTTCATAAATAAGTTCATTTTCTAGACAACTATTGACTTTGCAATTAATTGCTGTTAAGCTGATCACTCTTTATAACATTCTGGAGTATTTGCAAATTGCCATTATAAAACCTGATGCAGTAGACTTTGTAAAAATTAACATTTGTATCATTCTCAAAACTTTTGGCCATGACTGTAGGTTATACCTGAGCTGGTGTCTGACCTCTATGTCTATGTGTGTGTCTATATGGCGGTCTGATTTGGTAGGTTTAGTTATACTGAGCTGGTGTCTGACCACTATGTGGTCTCTATATGGCAGTGTTGTAGGTTATACCTGAGCTGGTGTCTGATCACTATGTGGTCTCTATATGGCGGTGTTGTAGGTTATATCGGCGTTAGTATAGTGGCAGTGTACATGTGTCCCTGATTGTAAGAGTGAGGGAACACCTGACCCTGTGATAGGAGTTACACTTTTACTTTCTTGCTGGTGTTTATTTTAGAAGGTGGTGAGGTGCGTGACCAAGGGAAACATGGAGGGGGATATTGTATGTGGGTGGAGGGGGATATTGTATGTGGGTGGAGGGGGATATGGATGGAGCTACTTAGCCCTGTGTCTATGATATGTTAGACTGAAAAATGTGTGACTACATTGTACTACACATTACAGTTCTGCTTTGCACACTGTATTATGTGGTAAAATGGGTGCATTTATGTCCGAGAGGCCGGTAATATTTTCATGTACAGTAGGGTGGGCCCCCGAGATCAACTCCCCTGTGGCCCCCAGACCCCCAGTCCGACACTGCCTATCCTAATACACGTAATAAACATATAGCTATTGTGAAGCCCCCCACACATTGGAGAACATTTGTCTGGACCTGCCTGGTGTGACTGTGTATGGGGAGGACAGGAGAAATACTTGCCAGATGAATTTGACTGACATTTGATTGACAGCTACTGAAGGTGTGGGGGGGGCATTTTTAAAGGAAATTTTCCCCAACGGGGGTTTTTGACCCCCCGTTTTTGGAATCCTTTTTTTAGAGGGGTTTTTTTGGCCCGTGTTTGGGGCCCTTAAACGGGCCCAAACACAAAACTAAAAATTGTGCATTTTTTTTTAATTGCTTTTCCAATGTAAAAAATGCATGGGGTGTTCATGGGGAAAAAAAACCCATACAAAATTTTTTACATCTGTTATAACACTAAGAAATAAAATTAGATCAGAATATATAAACCCATCTTTATAGTAGAAAGAGTAAAGACACCCCCCCTTGAAGTTTTATCTAAATAGATTAAAAGTTCCGCACTAATTAATTCGTAATTGTAGTTTGAGCTTCATTTTTCTTATGCAGAGCTCCAAAATTTTTGGAAAAAAAAAATAACATGGTTTTTGACAAAGACAAGATAAAAGCCCACTTTTTTGTGTCTAAAGCCCCCTGCAGTTCGTCAAGCAAAAATGTAGATCACCACAAAACCCTGTTGTGATCTAAGTTTGGTTCATAAAGGCTTATATGTTGCAGCTGTACTATAGACTCTAAGAGTATGTTCATATGGTGTAATTGTGGCGCGCTTTTTGCTGCGTATTTCTGCTTTAATACGGCCGAAATGCCCCGTAAAATTACGGAAAATTTCCTAAGCTCTCAAAAGGAAACTTTTAATTTATGCCCCGCCCCCCCCGGCTTTAACAATACAATAGAAATTGTCCCACGGGGGGAGAGAAGTGACACGCCCACTTTTTTCGCTTTTGCTTATGCCCGTGCTGAAAGGGGAAAGTGAAGGGGGCCCTTCCCCCCCGTGTTTTAGAAGTACACGATGGCCCAGCGTTTTCTTCTAAAACACACGCATATTGAGCGCGTACATACGCGCCCCAACCCCCAAAAGTGAAAAGGGTTCGGGGGCCCGGGTGTTTAAATCCGTGTAAAAACATATGTTTTTGGGATGTGTTTTTGGGTTCTGTCTGTCCGGCCCCAAAAAGGGAAACCCAAACCCACGTATAAATTTAAATTTGAAATTTTGATTTACATTGCTTTTACAAAAAAAAACCACCCCGTCAGCGTTCGAAAGTTTGGGGCAAGGGGCACTATTTAAAAACTTAGGTGCGATCCCCGAACTAACACCATCCCAAACACGCAGGGGCATTTTGGATACTATTTGGATCCTTTTTAGAATGCAATAAACCGTTCATTTTTGGATGCAATTTTCAACCCAAAACGGACCCAAAATTTGGGAACCAAAAGCGCCTTTTGTAAAAAACCCTAAATTTAGCCATGTTGGGCTATTGAAAGCTGAAATTTGACCATTTTTTTGGAGCAGAAAAAATTTACACCCGTTTTTTTTTTCCCCTTTCTTTTTTTTTATTTTTTTTTTTTTATTGGCTGTCAATTTTTTTTTCCCTGTAATTTGATTGGATAGGGGATGTTTTATTATTTTTTATGACAGTTTACAAACGTAAAACTTTCTAAAAACGGGGGCGTAGGATCCTTTTTCCATTGACTTTAAAATTGTAAAAAAATTTTATACTAAAAAACCTAAAAACTTTTTTTCAACTTGAAAAAGTGAAAGCCCCTTGCCCCTTTCATTCTTAAAATTAAACACATTTTAAATTGGAAAAGTGAAAAACGACATCATGCAATGCACTTTTGCAAAACCTCCCCCTATATGAGAAAATGAAACTTTTAAAGCCTTTTTTTTTTTACCGCCCGGGAAAGGATCCTTCACCCGTTAAAAAAAAAACACAGAAATTGCACGAGTCTTGGGGTGCTTTCCCCACCAGATGGGGGTTTGGGGTGCGTTTTTGATGCATTTTTCGGATGCGTTTTTTTTTTTTTTGTGCAGAAAGGCACAACAATAAAGCTGTACAATTCTGCATAAAAAACGTATAAAAAAAAATGCCACCTTTGTAAAAAGCACCCTTACAGCCTTTTGAAAGAGGGCCCCCTTTAAGGGTTTTAAAACACGGTGCATTTTTAGGGGCTTTTTTTGGGATGTGTTTTTTAAATTTTCTTTTTTTGTGCAAAAAAGTATAGCATTAATTGCTGTGCCTTTCTGCAAAAAACCCCCCGAAAAAACGCACAAAAAGCACCCACCGTGTAAAAAGCACCCTAAGGCCATGTTCACAGGGTTAAAAAGGGGGCCGTATTTGGGTTCCGTAATTACGCGCCAAAGTGCGAAAAATTCCCGGACTGAAAAGGGCCCAGCCTTTAAACGGAAAATTGACATGTCACTTTTAGTGGCGAATACGCGGGCTAGCAATGTTTGGGTCAATGGGCCGGCAAGTGTTTGGCCCCCCCGTCGTCCCCCCGCCCCCCGCCCCGCCCCGGGGCCCACACGGCTTAACTGGGGGGGCGTAATTACATCCCCCAGTTAACCCGGGGAAAACACAGGGCCCCTTTTTTCTCTGCCCCCCATATAAATTGGGATTTTTTAAATCAAAGGTATCATGACAAATCCCAAACCATCGAAAAATTGAAAATGATATAAAGGGGGCCCCAAATTTGCTTTTATAATAATATTTATCAGTAAATGTTTGCAATTTCAGAATTTTTGGGTTTCTCCATTTTTTAAAATTTTGGTCTTCAAACATCTTGTTTTTAAAAAACCGCAAAATACTCGGTATCCCCCTCGGTTTAAATACTCGGCCCGGGTTGTCCCCGGGGCACTGGGGATGGCCCGACGCCACGGGGAAACCTTCATTTTACCAACTCCTCGGGGACCCGCATAAAAATAAAAGGGCCGAGCGGGCTGACCGTGCCAGCACTGCCTGGGCCGGGCGCTGTCAGCGATTTCTTCCTCTCTATGCAAACCCCTCGGGAGGGGCCATACGGGGAAAGAAAAAACACTGCGGACAGAGAGTGACCCGTTTCCCAAACTCTCCCGTGGACCCCGGACAGCCGCAAGCAGAGGGAAAATCAGGGCGCTCTGCCGAAAAGTTTGGAGAGGGCCCCCCGGAGGGGGGGAGCAGGGGGGGGGGGATCGAAGAAAGTGTTTGTTTTTTTTTTTTTTTAAACCCTATACCTGCCTAAAACCCTGCCTTTTCCCTGCCTATAGGGGACATACAGCTCCCTTTTTACCTCCCTTTTGCACGGCCGTCCCTTTTTTTCCCTGTCCTTACCTGCCCCCCTTTTGCTGCAAACCGCGGGTCGTCCCTATGTTCCAAATCCAATCGGGTTCCTTTTTGCGGGGTTGTCGCCTTGAGCGTTTCCTTTTTCCCGTGCTATACTCCCTGTAAATTGCTGTGGGGGCCCTTTCTTTTGGGCGGGCCATGCTGCTCCCCCATTTTGGCTGGGGCCCCTTTTCCCTTGTAGCCCCTTCCCCTGCCAATCCCCTTCCACCGGGGTTTAAAAACCCCGTTTCCCTCCCCCCACACCCCCTGTTACCCTTGTTGGTAAATTGTTTTCTCTGGGTTAGTCTGTTTTTCCCTGTGTTTTGTCTTCTTTTGGTGCCCTTTGGGTGGTTTCCCTATTTTTGGTTTCTCCATGTTTTTTTTTCCATGGGGTCTGTTTTGCCCCTTTTGTCTGGGGCTTCTTTGCCACGCTAATCCCTTATTTCCTAGCTTGTTTCTGCGTCCCTGTTTCCATGTCTGTGATTTTTCCTTGCCTTGTTCCTCCTGTTTTTGGCCCTGGTCATCCTTGTTCCCTTGCTTGAGCCCTTGGGCCTTAGTTGCGATCTTGTTCTAGGTGTTTTTTCCCCCAGTCAGTCTGGTTTTGTCCCGGGGCTTCTGTTTAACCTTCTTGTTTGGCCCCCCTTTTAAAGGTCCTGTCCTTGTTTTTCCCTGTACCTGCACATATCTACTCCTAGTTTTGCTTTCTCGGGTTTCCCTTTTTCCGTTTTTGCCCGCTTTGGCACTTTTTGGCTTGTCTGGTCAGCTGCCCCGTGGGGACTGCCCCCTGAGGTAGCACCTGGTGGCTGTTGGGGTCAAACCAACCCTTTCCTCAAAGGCTCTGTTTAAAAGCCCATGCCCCCATGGGCCACTTAGTTTTGCCCCCCTTGGGGCAAGCCCCAAAGGGCCCGTGGGTTTTCCCCTACCCCTTTCCCCCCCCTCAACCCCGATACAGGGAGGATCAGAAACCCTTTTATCCGCCAAGGTGCCGTTAACACCTGGGGGGGATGTGGGCGGCCGTCGTTGCTCCCCCCCATCCCCACAACTCTTCCCAACCCGGCCCCACAATCCAACCAGCTATCCACCATGTTGCAAACAACTCCTCCCCCGGCCAGGCCCGCAAGGGAGCCTTCCCCCAATTTTAAAAGGTTGTTTTCCCGCCTCTACGGTTTCCCCAAAGGCTCCTTTAGGGGGCCCCCAAGCTTTTGGGTGTTTCGCCCCGGGGCCAAGGTTTTTGCCCGGAGACCCGAAACCGCAGGGGGTTCCCCCACCCCAATTTCCAAAACACGTGGGGCCCTGATGACTGAAACAGTTTTCCGCCAGCGTTTCGAAGGTGGGTTTGTGGTGGGCCCCCTTCCGGGAAAAACCCCGGCATGGGGGACACCTCATGGGACGAAAGATCCAGTGACGGCGGGTCTTTCAGTAATTTTTTTCAGTGAGTTACGCAACCCTCTTTGAGGAACCAGTCGTGGGCCCCCCCTGAAAACAAGCCCCCCCCCAAACAAACCCCGGGGGACCTTCTGAAAGGGGAAATCGGGTAAAAGTTTTTCCCCACCCCGGCCTCCCCAACTGTCCTTGGGGAAAGAGGCCCCCGGGGGTTGTGTGCACCTTTTAAGAATGGGGTTTTAAGCCCAGTTAAGGACGTCCGGCCCGCTAAGTTTGGGCCTTCCGCCTTCCCTCATGACCGATCCGGGGTTTGCAACTCGATTGACATTTCCCCTTCCTTTAAAAGGGGAGGAAGAACTTCGGGAAAAGCATCGTCACCCAACCTTGCTGGGTTTTCCCCCGTGGAAACCCGGGGTTCCCGAGGCCTTTTTCCGCCGGGCCCCGCCGCCCAAAACCCACCGAGGAGCCCATGAAAAAATTTATCTGGGTTTGTCTTTCCCGAACAGGGGTTGGCCCAGCGTCGGCCCCAAAAAAAAATTGTGCCCTTTCTGTGGAGCCCCGGACATTTTTTTGGGAAAAAATTGCCCCAAGCGTCCCAAGCCTGCGGGGTAACTTCCGCACCCCAAAGGGTTGTGGAGAGGCATTCCCTAAGGTGCAACCTCCCTTTTTTTCCACGCCTTTGATGCCTGTGCAAAGGGGGGTTTTTTCAGAGACTGGAAACACGTTCCAAGTTTCCCGGGGTTTCTGGACTCGGGGCTCCCCTGGGAACTTCAAAACCAGCCAAGTTAAACAGTATCGGGTTCGGGTTGGTAAGGTCTGGAGAAAACCCCCCTTGTCATCTCGTCCCGTCCCGCGGGGAGCTACTTTACGACACCAACCCCCTTTTGGGCCCCTCCAAACCCCCTGTCCCTTTCCCCGTGGGGGCACGCATAAGGAAAAAAATCACTTCTTAAAGTGTTTGCCCTCCCTTTCCCCGTCGGCGGTTCTCCTGGGCTCCCAAGGCTGCGGGTCCACTCTCCTATCAGGGGGCTGGTCTACTGTAAGGGTGGAAATTTGTTGGGGGCCCAAATGTCCCGGGGGGGGCTGTTTGATGGACCCTTTTCCTTGGGGGCTTTCCCGCCCCTCGCTCAAAAACCCCCGGGAAAACCCCTGCCCCCGGCTTGGGCCCCCGAATACCCGGGTACACCCATTTTGTTTTCGAAAACAAAGGGCCAAAAAGTTTGCCCCCCGCTCGTTTCCCAAAAAATTTCCCCAAAAAGCTTATTGCCCGGGACCCTCCCTCCCAAGGCCGAGTCTACCCTCAAACGGTTTCCCGAAACCCAAGCCCCTGTCCCCAGTACAAACCAGGAAAAAATCCAGGAGGGGGGTTTTATCCGGGGGTTCCCCCCTCCCCCGCGGGTTCGGGGGTTTTTTTTTGTACCTTTTCGGGCCCCGCAAAAGAATACCGGGGTTTGAAAAAAGATCAACGGGAAGAAACCCTTAACCCCCCGCCGTTGAACCCGGAAATGTTTGACCGCCTGCAGGGCGCCAAAAAAATCTTCTCTAAGTTGGATCTGAGAAAGGGGCCTACAACTTTTGGGTTTCCGAATTCGCAAGGATAATGGAAAAACGGCTTCACACCAGGGACGGGCACTTTGATTTCCTGGTGAAGCCCCTTTTGGAGTGAATGCTCCCGCCGTCTTTTTGGAGTTGTAAATCGTCTTCGGGGGCATCCTCCACACCGCGTGGTTGGTTTTTACCTTGATGACAAACCCGGTGTTTTTTTTCCTGACCTCGAGACCCCCCCCGCAGCCCTTTTCCCAGGTTTCTGGACTTTTCCAGGGAAAAATCCCTGTAAAAGCCAAGCTGGGGAAGAAATGCATTTTCCCTCAGACAAAAACCCCTTTTGTTTCGGGGAACGGATCCCGACCAAGGCCTAAAGGAAAGGATTCCCGCCAAAAAATGTCTGCCGTGTTGCAGTGGCCACGCCCAGCGGGCTACGGGTATCCCGCGATTCTTGGGGTTTTTGCAACTACTATGCCAGTTCTTTCCCCCACTTCTTAACCGGTGGTGGCCCGGATAGAAACTCTCACCCAAAAAACCCCCAATCCAAAGCAAACTGGCCCGGTCCCAGGGCCGAGGGGGCTTTTTTGAAACCAAATCCGCCTTTCTCTATGGCCCTATTCCCTTGGGCCCCTCCGGATTTTACGAAAAAACCCCTTTAAAATGGAGGTAAATGCCTCCTCTGTCGGAGCCGGGGGCAGTTCTTTTCGCAAAAAGGGCCCCCGGGGAAGGGGCGAAAATGCGGCTTCTTCCCAAGACCTCTCATCTGCCAAGGGGGATTTAAAACCAAATTTGGGGGGCCGGGAACTTTCTAGCCAAAAAATTGGCCCTGGAGGAAAGGGTTAACGGGTGGACGCGCCCGGTTTTTCCCCTTTCCCTAACTTTTCGGGCCCCAAGAAACCCCCAAATCGCGGAAAGGCTCAGGACAAAAAAACACCAGGTAGGGTTTGGGCGTTTTTTTCTTCTCACGGGGTTCGATTTTCAAAATCCACTTTTAGGCCGGCGGAGAAGAATGGAGAGTTTATGCCCCTCTCCCCTGCCCCCCGATTTTTGGGGGGCGAGGGATAAAAATTTTCCCGAAACAATAACCCCCCCAGCGCCCCATCTCGGCAAACGTAGTGGACCCCCCGGAAGGTTTCCCCCGGGAAAAGGGCTTAAAGTGCGACCTTCTATCCCCCAGAGTAAACTTAAAAAAGGGGACCCTTTTCTCATTTTTGGGGGCCCGGCCCAAACCCGGGCCCCGAAAAGGGCCCTTTAAACCCTTTAAATCCCGGTTTATTGGTGGCGAGCTTGAAAGGGGGTTTAAGGAAAATTCGTTTCGTCTTGTGACTCCCCCTGCCCGGGAACAAGGGCGCCACGTCAAAAAGCCGGGGAGGCCTACTTCGCCCCTCCCCCCTTCCCCCCAAATCCCAGACCCTTTGGGCCCAAAAATTTCCATGGACTTGTTTAAAAGGGCCCCCCTTTCCCCGTCCCGGGGAAAAACCAAAATTTTTGGGGGTAAAAGGACCCTTCTCCCAAAATGGCGCCCTTTCGCCCGTTGCCAGGGTTTCCAAACTGCCCCCGCGGCCGGGGGTATTCTTCCCTTTATTTTTGTTCCGGCGCCTGGACTCCCCCCACAAATTCTCTGCCCGGGGAGTTTTAATTTGTTTTTCCAAGTTTTGACGAGCCCCCGTGAATCAAAATTCCAGGTCAAAACTTTGACTTTTTCCCCGCCTACACCCCAACAACGAACGCCAAAGGGGGAGAGGGTCAACCAGGGCCTGGGATGTTACCTTTTTGCCACTTTGTCTCGGCACGTCCAAAAATGATTGGTCCAAATTGCTGCCAAATTTTGTAAATAAATCCCTTTAGTCCGACGTCCGGGGCCCCTCCTTTCCCCTTTTACAAACGTGGGATGGCCTGCATCCCCCCCCTCCTCTCCCCCCGGCAACCTCCTCTGAGGTTCCGGCGGCGGATGCATGGTTCAAAAAACCCTGAAGACCATTTGGTCCCAAAACCCCTCAGTCCTGCTCCCCCGCTTCCCCAACGCGGAGGACCCCAAGCAATAAAAGAAGAACCCCCCCCTCCGGGCTTCCCCCCAGGCGGGCAAGGGTGGCTCTCCCTCTAGATTAAAAACCCTCTAAAGAAAAGCCTTCCCCATAAATGGGGGGCCCCTTTTCTGGGATCCTTCGAGGGGCATCAGCCCGCATCAACCCTGGGGTCATACAAACCCCGGGTCCCCCCTTCGATGAAAAATCCCAAAACCCTTTTAAAGTTTCCCCTTACTTGGGAAACCCCCCGGTCCTTAATGTTTTTCCCCCCGCAGGGAATTCATCCTCCAACGGTGGCCTTTATGGCCCAAGTCTTCGAGGTCAAAGGAAAATTTTGGGCATGAGGAGAATAGGGGGGGAAAAGGGTTTCTTCCTGGGGGACTGGAAGGGGGTTTGGCCCCGAAGAGAGGTCCTGGGGGGGCCCGGGGGGAAACATCCGAACCGTAAACCTTATCCAGAAAATTTCCTCCAATCCATTAAGGTGGGGGCCCCAAAGGGGGGTGGTTTCTGTCCGGCGCCCCTGCACCCTGTTTCCCGGGTTGGGAGGAAAGGCCCCCGTTCCTTTGCCCCAGCGGAGCCCCCTCCCGCACTTGGGGTTCGGGGTTTCCCCTCGTGTCCCTGTCCCCGCCCCGGGGTTCACTTACCTGGCCACGGTCCTTGGGCAGCCTGTCTTCAGTTCCCGGCGCGTGGCCCGGGCCCCCAGGGCGCCCCCGCAGTCCGGTGTTTGAAAAAATTTAAAAAGGGGGAGTGCGCCGGGGAATCTGGGGCATTGCCGGGGACCCGTCCTATTTAAGTCCGGGGCCTCCTTCCTGCCGGGGCCCTCGCCCCGGGTCCTTTTTTTTATTCCCCTTGGTTTAAAGTGGGTTTCCCGAGCGTTCCCGTCTTTTCCTTTTCCGTGTACCGACTCTCTGCTTACGTTAAGTCTACCAAACCCTTTCCGCCTGCCCTGACCTCCCCGCTTGTCCCACCGTCTAAAGAAAACCCGAGCCGCCTTTTTCCTGGGCCCCCCCGCCGTCTACGACCCCCGAGCCTGCCGCCGTTTTTCTGTAACCGCACTCTTTTCCCCGGCCCCCCCCGCAAAGGGAACCCCGCCATTGGTAAATGGGCCTGGTGGAAACCCCCCCCGCAGCGCCATCCCCCCTTTGCGGGGGCTCTGGGAAAAACCGGGTTCCCCCTTAATTCCCCCCCTGGTGTTGGGGGTTAAAGGGCCCCTTTGCCTGCGGGAGGTTTCCCGTGAACCCCCCTCCAGACCGAAAAACCCCATAGAGACAAACACCTGCCATGCCTGGGCCTTTTAGAGACATACAACCCGCCATAGAGACATAACCACCTTTCCATAGAACATACATCGCCCATAAGGGGCATTTTACCTGCCTATTTCCCCGCCCTAAAAGGGATATACCTGCCTAGGGGGGGACATATACCTGCCTATAACCTGCCTATGTGGGACCTATACCTATGGGGTACTTTAAAAACTCCCAAAACCTGCCTATGGAGGACATATCCCTGCCCCTACATACCATGGGGGATATTAAATGCCGGGGGTACTTTTAAACTGCCTATAACCTGCCTAGGGGGGACATTAACGCCTATGAAATTTTTTGCCTTTTTTTTGCCCGTGGGTGCCCTGGTTATACTCGGGTCGTTATATTGAGTATATACGGTATGACTCTGACCATAAAAAGTCAAAACGTGCTCACAAGGACAACAGGTAGGGTTTTCTTTAGAACACTCCCGGTATGTTTTACACGGCTTATTTTCGAATGTAATTGCGCGTGTATTTCACCCCAAAAATTGCGCTTAATACGTGGGGGGAAATGCACGCCACAATATGGGAATTCAAAACCTCATAGGGTAGGTTACGGTCTCCCCCCCCCAACGTTTAAATACGATCGATTTTACATGCGGGGGGGAAATTTAAAATGTCAATTTTAGGGGATACGTACAAGCATAATTTGGGGCCCCCGCCCCGGCAAACCCCCCCCGGGTTTGGAATCAGCCATATTTCAAAAATCCCCGGGTATGTGGGCTACATATTTTGTGGATGGGAACAAAGATTTAAATTTTTGTGTGTCCTTGTGTCTCTATTTTAATGTATTAGTTAGTATATACTTCACATTTTAAAAATTATTTTATTATATAAAAAAAAAGGCACCTTTTTTATAGTAAAAGGCATGAAAAAAGCTGTGGGTTTATATTATTTTTTTCATTAATGTGTTAAAAAAAAGGCCCTGCCTGTTTTTGTTTGTTAGTTTGTCGTGAAATTAAAGGGATGGGCTAGTCAAAAATTTACACCCTGTTTAGACTTTCCCGGGGTTGTGGGGAAGTGGTCCTTGATAAGGAAAGGTGCAAAAAAAAACCCTCACCCCCAGCAAAATGTGATCCCTTTTTCTTTTTCTACTTAATTTCCCAAAGGGTAAAAAAAAACCCACCATTTTGTGATTAAAAATCAGAAGAAATTTTCCCGCAAAACGGGAATGTTGTAAATTTGGGTTTTCTCGGGCACCTTTTTTTTTTTTTAAGATAATTTGAACCCCCAAAAGGGGACAGGAAAAGCCCCTTTGAGGTCCCTCTTATTAAGATGACGCCTGCAACGTGGGGGGGGGAAGGGGTTTTAGATTGATTTTTTAAAACCGGAAATAAAACCTGGGGGGGAGTTTTAAATGGCGGGAAAACAGAGGGAGAAAAAAGGCGCCATCCCTCTTTGAATTTCCTTTTCCGGGGGAAAAAGAAAGGGGTTTTTTAAACTTTGCTTTTTCCGAGCAGTTTGCTCGCCTAGGGGGGAGTTTTTTACTATGTTTAAATTGGGGGTTAAAATTGTTAGTTTCACGCGGAAGGAAAAGAGTCGGCCCATGCTATTAAAAACCAAAGGGAAAATTTTAAAGGGTTAAACTTTTGGGGTGTTTTTCCCTGTTTTTTGGGGTATTAAATTTGTTTTGGAGCTGATTAGAAAGCAAAGGGGGGGGAAAAGCAAGGTTTTTAAAAGGGTCAGGGGAGGAATCACCGGAGCCAAAACCCCTAGAGGCGCTCGTGTTTTTTTGAAAAAACCCCCGGTTTTGGGAAAAAAAAAAGGGGGGGAATTTTTGTCCCCCTTTGCGGTAGGGGGGAAGGGGTTTTTCCGCTGGCTTGGGGAGAAAAAGCATTTGTGAAAATTTTGAAAATTTTCCTTTTGATGGTAAAAAAATCATGAATTAAGGCTTTATTTTGGTTTTTTAGAGGCCAAGGCGAGACAGTTGCGGGAAATCGGTTTTTTTAAACATTTTGTTTTACAAGTTGTCGTCTGTCGAGTTGTCAGGGTGTGATTTTGCGGATAGAAAAATGTGAGAGTGATTGTAGAAACAAAAAAAACAAAAAAGTTTTGGGTTTGGTGATTTTTGAGTTTGTGAAACCAGCCAAAAATTGCTTTTTTTTAGGTTTTAAGAAATTAGATAAGATTTCCATTTTTTGTTAAAAGAAGAAAGTGAAGTAGTCTGAAGGAATTTGAAAAAGTAGCAAAAAGGGTGATTTAAGCCCTCAGAAACCCCTTTTAAAAGAAAAGAGAAGGGAAAAATGTTGAGGGTTGATACAGAAAGATAGGTAGATTGAAGGATTTGGAATGTTTTTTTGGGAGGGTAAAATGTTGGTTTACAGTGTAAATACTAAATGGTTGAAATAAAGAAGGGGGGGGTCCTGGGGGTGCAGCTGCCTTTGTGTATAATTTCCCCAGGGGGAGTTTCGGGAAACAAAGGAAATTTGTGAATATTGTCCCCGGACCCCCGGGAAAATGGGGAGGGGATTTTGGGGGTGGAGAGAAAATTTTTGGGGTGTAGACAGAATGGGGCAACAATGGGGGGGGAACCCGCCCCCAGGAAAAGCCCACCTTGCAAAAAGTCCCCCTGCCCCTGAAACCAAAACCCCTTTCTGTTTAAAAGCACTGCCCAATTTACACCCAAGGCTCCCCTGAAACCTTTAGTGCCACTGCCCGCCCCTTCCATGTATTTTCCTATCCAGCCCCCCCTATGCTCCCATCAGGGACGTCACATCCTTTTCCCCCTTTCGGGGTTTAAATTTGCCCCCCCCTTTCCCCGGGGTTTCCCAATTCTTTTCCCGGGCCCAAAGGATTGGTGGGAAAAACAGCACTGTTTTGGTCCTTTTTTTGGATGCAGATAAGGGGGGAAAAAATTGGTAAACCAGGCCCAGCACCCCTTACAGGGGGAAAACCCTCTTTGGGTTTACTGGGAGAAAAAGAAAACAGTGGGAGTAGGCTCAAACGCATGAGGATGAAAAACGGGGGAAGGAAAAAAAAACGAGGGGAAATAAATTTTATAGGGAAAGCCAGACCCAAATATTCCCGGGCTTGCTGCTGCAGGGGGAACCCAGTGCCCAAATTGCATAGCACCCCCCGGGGAAAAAGACGGGGGAAAGGAGCAGTCAGTGCCCAGTGGGGGGAGGGTTCGGAATTGACTCCCGGCAGACCCCCGGATCTTACAGGCCTCACTGCAAGGGGGGGAGGTGCAAAGGCCCCAAAACATTTTAATTTTTACTTTCCCCAAACCGGTAAATTTGCTTCTTAAAAGTAAAATTTTCTGGGGAAAACCCGTGAAAACAAACCAAAAATGCCCCAATTACAGAAAGTTTTTATGGTCTTTGTCAGGGGTTTTAAAAACCCGGGGATTTCCAGGGGCCCATTGGGGCCCAAAAATCCCCTCTTTAAAAGCCGTCAGATTTGGATAGGCCCACTGCGGGCCTCCAGAGTGTAAGTTGTAAAACGGGTTGAAACAATGGGCTGGGGACAGATTTTTCAGATCAGACTTTCAGATCAGCCCTTCCTCGGGAAATAAAGGGGAAGCATTTGAAAAAAATTCATGCCGGAAAATTTTCAGTTTGTTCTCCTGTTTTGGGTTTTTTCTTCCTTTGAAAACCCAATGCTCGGGTTGTGCCCCAGTGCCTTTGGGGGTTTTGGCCCTGCTGGAAACCCCATAAAGAAGCAGATGAAGATAGTTTGGCCCTGAGTACAAGATTTCTACCATTTTGATGTGGTGTTTGTTTTTCAAAAGGCACCCCATTGGGGCAATCTGCCCGGGGGGGATATGGGGGAGGGAAAGCCTGTCCTGTGAGGGTTTGGCTGACACATAGAGGCCCCGGGGAAGCCTACAAGCCAAGAACCCCCCGCTTACTTGCTTGAAACTGAAAACAAGCAGGACACGGGCCCTTTCCTGCAAAACAAGAAGGGGGACACCACAAGCCAGATGCTCGGAAACCCCGCTCATGTTTTTCTGTCCCCATTCCTGAAGCCCAGCATCCATAGGAAAAAGGGATATTCCCCCCTCTTGTGCAAATTCTGGTTTTGGGGGCAGTGAAGGGCAAAATCCCTTCCACTTTGGGTGAAGATGTTAAGTCCTTCCAGAAGTGAAGAAAGGGTATTTTCCAGTGCCCCTGCACTAGGAAAACCTGGCCCCACCAGGGAAGGGCCCTTTTTAAGTTCTTTGTATCGGAAAAAGGGGAAGGACCCTGCCACTGGGAGTTCTTGCACAGGCCCCTGGAGGCCGAAACAGTCCCGTTGGATACAAATCTGCAAGAATTTTAAAACCCCGGGTGCAAGGGGAGGACCTTCCCGTTTATTGGCCCGGGAGCTGCAGCCCCAAATGCTGCTGGACAAGACCCGGGGATATTCTAGTTTTGGAAACTCCCCCCATCCTTTTTTGGGCCTCCCCTGTGAAATCTCTGCCAATTTTCTCCTCCTTTCCAGATAACGTCACTCTGTGCGCTGTTGTGTTCTTCATCCAGCTGCCCTTTTTTCCCCTTTCCCCCCCCCCCTTTCCCCCAAGGGGGGGGGTAAAGAGGATTTATGAGGAATCCCGGAAAAAATTCCGGGAACTGAAGGGAAAACCATGATTGCTTTGAAAGTCGGGGAAGTTTGGGGACTTTTCATTTGAACCCGGATTTTGGTTCTTTTTTTGGATGGACCCAGATTTTTCTGTGCAGTGGGAGGACGATTTGAACATGGGGGGAATTTTTTCCGTGACCACATCACAGCAGTGTTGGAAGGGAAGAAGGGGTTTTTTTTGCCCTTGCAAAAAGTCAGGCCCCAAAAAAAAAAAGGGCCCGCCATTTTCGTTTGGGGAAAAGGGCCAAAAACGGCCAAAATATATAGGATTCAAGATTCGCTTTCGGGGGGCGCCCCGGGCTGGGGGAACCCATTTGGGGAAGGGAAAGAGGGTTTCTCAAGGGCCTGGGGAAACTCCAGGTGGGAAAAAAGGACAAACCCCCTTCAGGTTTTTGATGGAAAGCACTGCTGCTGCCACGGAAAAGGTTTGGGCCCTATAAAATGAAGGCACATGGGAAGCTTTTAATACGAAGACGAAAAAAA
Source organism: Phyllomedusa bahiana (assembly GCA_025379985.1). Classification (NCBI taxonomy): domain Eukaryota; kingdom Metazoa; phylum Chordata; class Amphibia; order Anura; family Hylidae; genus Phyllomedusa; species Phyllomedusa bahiana. The sequence goes on along the minus strand of JAODAL010004959.1, from coordinate 24,851 downwards.
TTGGCTGACCCCAAACAGCCACACAAAGGACGAAGGAGGGGAGAAAGGGGAAGCAAGTCAGCTGTCCCGTGGTGCAGGAGGGGAAAAATCGCACCCAAAACCTGCAAGGGACTGCCCGGGCCCAAAATGCGGGAACCCAAACTTCCCCCTTTGGAAGAACCCGGAAAGCTGGGGAAAAGAAAGCAGCCTTAAAGGGGTGATTGTGCACCCACTAAAGGGCACAAAAAAGAGCCAAAAAAAACCACAGACCCCCCAAACCCTGCGTTCTGCTATGCAAAAATTTTCAACAACAAGGAGGCAAGCAGAAAAAGGAGTTGGAAAAAAAAAAGGGAAACCAAAAAAAAGAACGAAGAAGACGGGCTATATGGAGTAGGGAGGGGAAACCCCGTTTGGGCCCGGGGGCTATAACCCCGCTGTAGTGCAATTTTGGGGGCGTTTGGGAAAGGGACTCTGAAAGCACAGATGCTTAAAGTGGCAAGAGAAAAAAAGTTTATCCCCCGCCAGACCCCTGCCCATAGCTTGGTTAGGGGGTCAGGCACACACCCTGGGATGTTTAGCTCCTTTCCCTTTTGAGATCCCGTTAGGCATGCCCCCAAGGTAGGTTTTCCCTATTTCCTCAAACAGTTGTAAACTACAAAATGATTCCTTTTTGACCTTTATGGGAGTGGGGGTGGTTAAAGAGTTTTGGCGGGTAATTTTATTTTAGAGTTTTCCAAATTTCCCGATCCAGACTTAGACGTTTGCTGTCATAAGCTTCAGCCTGGAGACTTTGGGGCTACGTGAAAATTTGTTTTGGAAAAAACCCCAGGGGCCCAGGTTTGAGGGGGGCCCCACCGGTCCTGCTGAAACCCCCGATAAACATCTGTCAGGGTGGAAAGGGAAAAACCCAAATGGATCCCGCTTCACACTGCAAAATCGTCCCGCCCCCGGGGGGATGAGGGAGATGCTGGTTTACTTTATGTTAAGTAGTTGTGTTTGTTTTAACTCTTGGTCAGAAAAACCCCTGATATTTTTTGGTTTGTGATGGAGGGAGTACTGGGGGAAACCCCCTTTCTTTACTGGGGTGGGGTTTGGGTTTGGGAACCCCAGGGAATGCTGGGGGTTAAAAGGGCCAGAGATGCCTTTTTTAAAAAAAAAAAAAAAAACAAACCAGGGGAAAAGATGTCCCTAAAGTAGTATTGAAGGACCCTCAGGAGATAAAGGAGGGCATTATGTCCTGGGGGGCCTAAAAAATTGAGGGGAGGGGTCAGGAAGTTGGGGACATTTGTGAGAGCCAGGGGGGAGGGAAAGGGGAAAGCCCCCCCAAAGGGCGCCTTGACCCCCATGGTGTTATTGATGCTTTTAGGAGGCCAAGGGGGGGTTCCCCCGGGGTGAGTTTAAGGGAAGGGACCAAGTGGCCGTGGGGTTTGAATCTCTTCTTACCGATAATCACTGTCCACCCAAACAGGAAGAAACCTTTCTGTTTCTTTTTATCCCAGGGGTAATTACAGGACCGAATGGGAAAGGGGCACTGTGGCCATTAGAAAAGCTAGTTTATCCTCTTAGAAGTATTTTAAAACCCTAAAATCAGGCATAGATAACCCAATGGGAACAGTGGTTCCTTCTTTGGGGGTTTTAAAGGGGTGGCAGGGAATTTCTTGGGCCCCCATAAAAGGGATTTTCCCTTTTGATTGTGTTTCTAAATTTCTTGATTAATTGTCTGGGTTTTTGTTCTCCCTTGTTTGAGGAAGCTATTTGTGAAAACTGTGGACCCGGTTTCTCCCATATGATGAACCAAATTGTCCACGGCCCGGCCTCTTTTGATGACAGCGCCCCTTCCCCCTCTTCAGCTGTCCCAAAGGCCCTGGAAACCCCATGTTGATGTGGACAATAAAAACCTATTCCAGAGAGACCATTGGCGTCAGAAGTGCCCCCGGAAAGTCTTTAATCCCTTCCTGCAACCGCACGTCTCATCCCAAAAAATTTAAAACCATTGAATTTTTTTAGGGTGAGTAGGGGTTCAGGGGCTTCGGGGGGCCCCCTTTTCGGGGGCCGGGCTTTTGGGACTTCCCCAAAAGAGAAAAGAATAGGGATTGGGATAGGGAAAAAAGGGTGGGAAAAGGTTTTTGGAGAAAAAGTCTAAAGGGGGGTGGGGGGGAACTTATTTTGTGGGTTTTGGGTTCCGGGGGGCCTTTTTTTGGGGTTTGTTTGGGGTTTCTTTACTATTTCATATATATATAATTTTATACAAATAGGCAAAATACTTGGGATAGTAAAACATGTTAAAAAGCGGTAGGTATTTTTTTTTGTCATTAAAGTGTTAAACCCCAAAAAGGCTGGGCCAATATTTTTTGTTTGATAGTTTTGTGTAATCCAAGATGGGGGCCCTTTTGGTCAGAAGTTAACCCTTTTGTTCAGACATTTGAAACTGTGAGGGTTGGGTTTCCCTAGATTTAAGGGGCGTTGGGCCCAAAAGAAATCACAGCAGCCCAAATGTGATGCCTTTCTTATCTAAATAATTTGCAAAGAGGTATTAAAAAAAAAAATTTTGGGAAAAAAATCAGGGAAAGCAATTTTAAAAGCAACGGGCATGTTTGGGGATTTGTTTTCTTTGGTGAAAATTTTTTTTATTTTTTAAGATAATTTGAACCCCACAAGGAAGGTACCCCCTTTGAGGTACTCTCTTTAATTGCGCCGCAAAAAGCCGTGTAAACATAGCCTAAAGGCAATGTTACACGGCTTTTGCCGACGGTTTTTTTGCAGCTCCCCGGGCCCCCATAGAACACTCATTATTACGGCGGTAACGCCGTAAATAATGTGGTGTCACTTTCCCCCCCTGCTCGAATTCGCCGAGCGGGGAGGGGACGGAATCCACAGTTCTTATATGAACTGTGGTTTCAGTGGTTACGGGATGGTTGGACCCGTATGCAGCGAAAAATACAAGGCGTACGGCCCCAATCCGCCCCAGAATAACCCCTTTGTGAACGGGAAAGGGTATGTTCAAACAGCATTTTTTCAATACGTGTTTGGGGATGTTTTTTGGACCCAAAAATGGACTCAAACACGTATTAAACAATGTCCCTGTGTGACTACATTAACTTCAATGTAAAACACGTATCGGCGTTCAGACAATACATGTTTTACTCGTCTTTGTGATCTTTAACGGATCCAATCAAAAAAACTGACAGTTATTTAGCATCAAAAACCCTATTTAAAAATATAGGGTACGTTTTTTTCGTCCCGAAAATGTAAACCAAACACGTAGCACATTTTGGATGTGTCGGATAATTTTACCAATATGTTTTTTTTGGTTGAAAAAATGTATCGCAAAACGCCATGTTAAAAATTTCCCTAAGGGCGGGTTTATATGGGCATTTTTTTTTTAAAAAATTGGATTAATTCTGTTTTTTTGACAAAAAACTCATCCAAAAAATTCATCAGAAAAAGCTGCATTTTTGGATGGTTTTTAAATGTTTCCCTTTCTGAAAAAAAACGCATCCCAAAAAATATTAAAAAAAAACCACCCAAAAAATGCTCCCCTTGAAATGTCCAAGGGAATGTTCACACGGGTTATGAATACGTTTTTTTGGTTCGAAAAACGTATTCAAAAGCGATGTAAAACATATCCAAAGTGTGTGCAATGTTTGGAGTTTTTGCTACGCACAAATGCTCCTAAATTTTAACCTAGAAACTACTGAGGGGAGTCATTTTGACTCCTTTCTTTTTTTTATTTCTCTTTGTGTACTTTTTTCGAATTCCGGCTTGATTCCGGGACTTTTCCTCAAATATATGTGAAAAAAGATTTTGTAGAAAAAAAAATTTTGGTGAAAAATTTGCGGTTTTTTTTCAAAATTCCCAAGAACTATGAAGAGAGTCATTTTGACCCCCATATATTTTGAGGTTTTTGTCCTAAATGTTGCTAAAAAGTTTTGTGCAAAATTTTTTCACTCTGTTTTTTTCCCCCTGATGTTCTTAGATGTGTTCAATTTACTGAACTTTTTAAATTTTCCCTTTTTTTTTTTATGTTGTATTATGTGTAATGTGAACAAATAGTTGTTTACTCAGGCTCTTATTTATGCAATGAAGGGGGGTTTTTTTTAAAGGTTCTAGAGAGACGTATTTGGATAGTAACTTTCTATCATTTTCGCTGAAGAGACAAAGAGAACGACGCGCATACGAGTCTAAAGGGATCATAAGGTATGAATTGTTTGAAATAGTTTAGCTGCCTGTAAAAGTTTTACCCCCACCTACTTTTGAAGGTGGCAGAACAGTTATTATTTCTTTTAGTTTTCATTTCATTTCTATTTTTCAGCAGGGAAACTATTGGAATTATGGAATTTGTGAGGAATATGGAGAGAACGTTTAAAAAAAAGCTGGGAATTTCGGCTTCTTTGATCCATGGGGAGAATGAATGGGAAATCCGAATTGCAGGAAAAATGTTTTTGATTCTGCAGTGATAAAATTTCTTTCCCTCAAAACATATAAAAAGTGAATCTGAAGATCAGAAGGAAAAATCCAGAAGGTAAGTAGTTATGTTATTTATTTGTTTTCCACACATGGTTAGGGCCTGTGCACACTAGCGGGGAATTCTGGCTGAATGCCATCTGGTTTTTCCCGCAATACAGGCCGAAATGCCCGTATCCCTGAAGCTCCGCTCCGAACACCGGGGGGCCCGCTGTGGGGAAAAAAGGGGCTTGCTTAGCGAAGCACGGCTCCTCCCGCAGGGGCTCCCCCCGGGGGTTTCGGGGGAGCTTAGGTATGAAACTCCGCTCTGTCCCTGAGCGGGCAGGTGGGCCGATTGTGGGGAGAATATCGGTGGTATTCCGCCCAAATCAGTCAGTGTGCACGGCCCCTTACAAAAAAAAAAATTTTAAAATATTCATCAATTTTTTCCGATTTCCAAGCACTCAAATGGGGATCGGGCCATGCAGTTATGTTGCCTCGGACCATCTCCTGGTCGTGGACAGAAAAAAACAGAAAAAAACGTCCAAAGAAATGAAAGAACAGGTAACGATGGGCAAAGGTAATGCAAAAAAAACACCAGAGAAGGCGAATTAAAGGGGATACTAGTTTCAGCGGATTTTATTCAATGGAAACCTGTTAAAATTGGGAACACTTGCCTGGTAGGCGTGAAGCCAAATATTCTTCGAAAAAGCACGGCCCCCTACGGGTACCCCAGAAGAAATATCATTATCGATAGCCCTTTTGAGGCATGGCGTTTTTTTTTTGATTATTATTTTGACACATAAAAAAGAAATGTAGCTTGCGAAGCATGCAGGAACAATAATTTACAGTTTCTTATCTGATGAGGAGTATATGCATTCATTGCGATATTCTATGCTGTGGAATATCTGGCCGAACCGTCATTCGTTAGCAGTTTTGGTTAATGACGGGGGAAATTTCCTTTTTGCAAAGCGACAATGTTTAGGGACGCTTTGTTGAAATTTTGGGTTTCTAGTTTTATGAGAAATTACTCGATGGAGAGACTGACAGGAAAAGTTGTTATTTTCTACTGTGTGGACAGGTTTATTGAAAATTGTATTGCGTTTTACAAACGGGCCCCTACATAACGGGGGGTGAGCAACTTTTCCCCAAAGAAAAAACTAGGTCCCCCTTCACGAGTAATCCCTTCCCAAAACCAGATAAATATGGCCAAAAAATATTGGCTAGGATGCAAAAAATTGGAAAATGGCTTCCCTTATCTAGGCAAAATAAAAACCCCGCCTTTTTGAGGACCGTTTAGCTGACCATGTGGTAATGAAGTTATTGGACCGTTTTGAAAAAAGGTGCAATGTTTCAACCGATAATTTTTTCTTCAGTAAAAAAAGTAAACAGTAAAAAGCAAAGGAAAAAACATCGTGGGAAAAACTGAAGAAGTAAAGGGAGAATGCCCTAAAAAAATAAAAAACCTGAAAAGGAATTTACAAAAATAAAGTGTTTAGAAATGAAGACAAATTTTTCACTTCAGTATTCAAGGAAAGGTCAACAAAAATGTTGTCATTTTTTAGTTCCCCCCCTCCAGATGTTGTTTTGCGTTGTTCCTAAAAAAAATCCAGAAAAGGGAAAGTTTTTCAATGAAAAAAAATATGGGTAGATGTAGGGATAGATGGACGAAAATATACCCCCGAAATGCACAGGGAGATGGGCCTGTTCATGCATTTTAAAATGCCTTAGACTTTGCGGGTATAAATGCATGGATAATTTCAAGGAGTTTTCCCCCCAAAAAATGTCCGCAAGGCATTTTTGCAAGCTTGTGAGAGAGTTGGTGGTCCTTATGTACAGATAGGGAAAAGGGGGTTTCCCCGTCCCAAAATTTTACATTCGAAGTGATGGTTCAAAACAAAATTTTTCCGATCAAAAAAAAGTGCCAAGGAAAAATAGATTGTGGGGAATTGTAAGCTTGTGGAAGGGTTTTTTGTGGGAATGTACTGCATAAAATCAAAGGCAATGCTAAAATGCAAAAAAAAAAAGTTTAGAAGGTGAATTCTGCGCCATATTTTCTTTTTTGCTCCCCCACCCACATTTTCTTCTTTTTGTTCTTCAGTTGTTGTTTAATGTGTGCACTTGAAAAAAAAAAATGTTTGAAAAAAAGTCATTATAAATTTTTGTTTTTTTTCTGTAGAAAAAAAGAAAAGCAGAAAAAAAAACAATCAAAAGATTACTGTTGGATCTCAAATAATAAAAATTTCATTACAAAAAAATTTTTTATTAAAAAATAACCCAAAGAAACTCTAAAAAAAAAACAAAACAAGCAAGGAGTCAAAAAGACCCTTTCGTAGTTTAGGGAGGGGCACGGGTAGTCCTAGTGTTAAAAAAGAGCGTCTGCTGCATTAAAACGGATCAAAACTGACAGGGCAATTCTTTGGAAGGATCCAAAGAACATCACAAAGAAAATTTAAAAACGCATCAGTATCACCGTTGAATGCCCATGCATGTTTTACATTGAAACACACTGACATTTTGAATTTTTTTGGGTCCATTTTGGACAAAACGTATCTAAAAAACACCTGGAACTACCCTATGAATATCGTACTGTAACTTCTAGGAACATATCAATCGGACTAGCAGTCAAGGTTAATGACACAAGTCTGTGAATATGGAAAAATGTGAACATTTAAAAAAATAAAAATAAAAAATACTGATCTGCTGGTTCACTACCAAAATTTTGAAGCTAAACCAAGCAAACTATAATTTGCTCAAATAAAGACTAAAGGATCAGACCAAAACTGGTTTTCACCTGCTAACTCGATGGAAGTTGTATTTTCCACAAGAGGAAACATATCTCCTCTTTAACCACATCTGAGACCTTGACAGGATTTAAAGGAAATCTGTCGTCAATTTAATACTTATTAAATCATCTATATTCTTTCCTCTCAGTCATTTTTTTATTTCCTGATTGTAGATTTCTCAATTCGGCCGTCTATATATGATTGTGGGGAAGACATTCTTGCTTGCACTGCTTTAACAGCAGTCAGAGAAATACTTTACAGCAGCTTCATGCCCATAGGATTCTTAAGGCTATGTTCACACGGCTGATTGACTCCGTAATTGCAGGACGGATGTCGCCCGCAATTATGGCGTACGTACGGGGGCCGGCAGCTCGCCGGTCCCATAGACTTTCATTATCCACGGTGCGTATCCTGCCGGTATAATGTGCATGTCACTTTCTCCCCGCTCGCCGTATTTCGCGAGCAGGGAGAGGAGACGGAATCCATAGTTCTCTATGAGAACTGTGGATTACCGTAATGACAGGGACGGATTTCAGCCGTATTTGCGCGCAGTACGGCGCACAATACGGACTGAAATCTGTCCCAAAATCAGCTGTGTGAACATAGCCTTAGACAGATTCTGTCCCATAGACTTGTATAGGAGAGTTTTCACTGTGAAGGGAGGGGAGCTGTGACATCTCCTCTTGTGACTGGTGGATTCTGTGTTATCTGTACACAATGGTGTCTCCTTTCAGTTTGACCCTGCTTTTACTGATAATGAGCACACTGCTGAAAAGCTCTATAAACAAAACAGGAAGTGTCAGACGATTAGGCTTTGTGGCCAAAGTGAAAACTGCAGGACTTTAGAATTATTAACAAAAATACTGAAAGTGATATGGAAATTAAAAAAAACGTAACCAAAAATGTGTTTAACATAAAAATGTGAGTTAAACAATAAGTAATTTTTTGATGACACATTCCCATTAAGCAGAAAGGTGCAGGGTCTGTATTAATTTAATAAAACTAATTCACACAGGCTGCAATCACACATTTGTGGGACCCATGCAGCTAAGAATTCTGGACCCTAAAGCCTTATTACAGAGCAGGGGAGTCAAGTTGACAAGAGTAGCAGGGATTGATCTATTTTTTTATCCGAAACGCATCCAAGCGCTGTGTAAAGCACATCCAAAACGGATCCAACATGCAGCTGAGTGTTTGGATGCGTTTTGGCTGCAGCAGAAACGCACCCTATAGTATTAACCCCTTACCGAAATTTGCCGTACTTTCATCACGGCAATGATCGGGCTAGGGGTTCCGCTCGACAAATTGCCGCCCAATGACGATATGAGTACGTCAAGGAGATCTTGTTGGCGCCTACAACACTGCAGAAGAGCGTCTAATGATCGCGCATGGAACCAGCGGTATATTAACGCTGGCATTTCATGCCCGCATCCCCCACGGGCCCTGGAGTACGCTCTGGCCGCGGGGGATTAACACACCCGATGTCGAGAACATCGTGGTCGCGCCACATCGCGGCTGCGGGCGGCAGGAGTAGCTGTCCTGCTGGGCACCGGATCCCGGAGACAGTAGATGGCGCTGAGCGCCGCTACTGCAGTCTTCCTACCAGGCAGGCCCGGATGCTGAATGACAAGCGTCCGGGTTGTCTGGTGAGACCGTCATCGATGCACCACCAGTACTATGGCATTGTTGGGGCAGCGTGACAGAACAGTTGTCCAGGAGACAGCTTACAAGATATAAGCTGATGACTGATCTCACTATTGTAGGAACGATCTGACGATGTTCATGCAACTTGCCCCCGCGGGGAAATGTTGTGAAGAAGTAAAAAAAAATAGTGTAAAAAAGTAAAACACAACACAAAAAAATTAAATTAAAAAACCACGTTCATCGCCCTTTTCCCTTTACAAACCGCCAATCGCCCTCTAAAAAAAAGATCAAAAAATAGAAACTTTCCGGTATCCGGCCGCTGCCTGATGAGGATGTGAGCTGTGAGCTCCTCGTCGCTAACTGCCACAGAACTGCTTTAGCCGAGGACACCATCAGGCGCCCATTCTTGCGCTCGCTAAGGCGCACGCTGCGACTCTCCGGACCCAAGCGGGTCTTCCTGTTACGGGGGGAATGGGAAAGGGTCATCCTCCAGGAAACAACTCCTTCGGTCCCGCAAACTACCGCGCCAGCTCACGAGGTTCCAATCGATGGCGCCGGATACCGCAGCTGCGCAGGCGCGACTCGCTAGCCTGCAGCTGCAGAGAAGACTCACGGCACCCAGGTTAGGAGTGAGAAGGACGTCGGGAAACCTGGATACGATGGGTCGTGCCCACTACTTCTGACCCCCTCAAAGCGTCGCGCGGCTGCTGCAGGGGGACATCTGGCAGCTGAATAGAATTACTAGCTTTTAGCTACTGAAAAGTGGGGGCCAGGACAGATAGCGCCAAGACCTGCAAGTCGGCCCTAGAGGTCCCACAGTACTCAGGCCTCGTACTATCTAAGCTCCATCAGAATCTACAGGCCACCTCCTCACCAAATCACAGGATTGGAAATGAGAGTGAACGATTTAGAAGAATGGATAATGGGGTGTCTTACGTAGCCAGTATAGAATAGATCTTGCGCTACAGGCCCCAGTCTAACACAGCAGGGAGCGATAGAAGATCTAGAGAATCGCTCACAGGAGGAGCCAATGTTGAGGGAATGGTGGGTCTCCCTGAAGTCTTTAATACAGGGGGCGGCTTTACAAGAAGTATCTGCCCAAGAATGTACTACTGCGAGAGCGCTGGGCATCAGACACCCACCTGTCGTTATTTCCCACATCGTACGAGCACACAGAATAGGGCCCAGGAGGATACCCGCCTCTCAGCTATCTGACAGCGCACCATGACACCGAAGCTGCGCACAGTTATAGAATTGAAATTCCTAGATTACAACGGATAAGTAGAAGGTCCTGAGAGCATACCTGCAAAAGGCCCACTCTGCTCTGGGGAAAGCACTATAGGTGCTATTGGTTGAGAGACTTGCTAGGCGGATGTCTCACAACAAGAGGAGACCTCTTAGCGAAGCTCTGTACGCGCTCTTTCAAAGGAAAATTGCGTTTCAGCTTATCTACCCTGCTACCTGGCAAGTTTCAGAAGTTCCAATGGTCCTCCCAGAATACTTTAGCTCCCCGAAAGACGGCAGAGGCAGAACTTCAGGGACCTGCTAAAGAGATTCATCCCATGAGGAACATTCCAGATCTGCAAGAATAGATGGAGGCTCTGAAACAGAACTGTCAACACGACGTCGGACCAAGGACAGGACCTCGGATGGGACCATGAGCACCCGTCCCCTCCTAGTGGGCGGACATTTTCTTTCCCCTCCTTTCGGCGGATGCGAAAGATCGCCGTCCATCAAGGAGAGGCTTGGACGATGGACTCGGACCCACGGGACTTGAGGAGGCATTCATCATCGGTCAGCTGATAAACAATGCCCCCTTATAAGCCAGTGGACTCTGGACTGCGGTGAGAGCCGACCAGTGTTAGGGCTTCTTGATTTTGTAAACTCTCTCGCTTAGTTAAGGGGTTTGGTTATGAGTGACTCGGAACTTCACTCACCTACCATTCCGGTTAGACTTTTTGCTGTCGCATCAACGCTGGGCAAAGTTGTGTTTGATGAGGGACGATTATCATAGGATTTAATTTTGCTAGCTAACAACATGGGCGGGCGGCGAAGGGGTCACTAAGAGTTGTTTATAGGCCTCGTCTCATCCCTCGCGGAATAAAAAAGGAGAGTCCAATTAATACGACCTTCGGTGATTGAGAGGGGGGTGAGTTAAACTCCCTTCCCCTCTTCCTATAGCGTTCTATAGATCACAGTGCCGTGTGTTGACACGACTCTTTTGGTTTGGTTTTCAATGTTTACCTGTGTGTGTTTTTCTCTCAAATGCGTTTGGCGTGCTTCTCTTGCTGGTATTTCTCTTACCATTATCCATGGGCAACGGTAAAAACTCAAAGCCTGAGACCACCTGGTATCACACTCGCCTTAGCGTGGCCTATATCTCCCGTAGATTTAGCTCCCCCATTAGTACATCATCATGCGAGTGAATGTCTCCTGGGAAACGTGAAGGGGCTCGGTTTCCCCAAATAAAGGAATGATAATTCCTGAACATTCTACGGAGAGCTACGTCCTGATGTCGCTTTTTTTGTCTAGGAGACCCACTATGCAGTGAGATGACTTTAAGCGATTAAGAGAGGCTCTGGGTAGGACATGTCTGTGGTGTCTCCCTCTGTAATGGGTAAAGGTGGAGTTGTTAACCCTCGGTGAACAAAAAACTTTCCCTTTGTCCCAGATTTGTGTCACGTTCATGTTGGATGAAGGCAGATTTTCGCAGCTTAATCTACAATGGGGAGAAAATAGGAGCATTAGCTTGTGTAAAAGCGTGTATGGCCCGCGCCCAACTCACAAAGTAAACCAGTTTTTTCGTAACCTAGGAATGGGCAAGATTCAGAGCTGAATAGCTTGCCTATTATCAGTGTATGTGGGCTGGTGACATGAACTACTGTATGACACCGGGGAAGATAGGAGAAGAACCACTGACTGGGACAGCATACATAGTTTAAGCACTGTATACAGAGGACAGAAAACAAAGCCTAGACACACTTCCTGGAAGACGACCAACTTAATTGATTGTTGATGGAGAGGGATAAATCCAGATTGTAGGGGACTATACATGTTATCCCCCCGTTTTTGCTTTTTTATACCAAATCCCAATGGGGTCGGACTAGGTACTACTATCTAGTATCAAAAAATTTTATGCAAAACCGTGTCGAGACTGCTCAGATCCTGGATATGCTGTATACTCGGATCATACCCACATCACTCTAGACCGTGTGGTGGATTTCCCCAAAGGATCGGATTTTATCTGGAGAAAATTCCTCACGTTACTTGGCCAAGACTGATTATTTTACAGCTATGCTGAAGGCGGTGGTGCGATTGGACTTTATGCCTAATAACTAGGCCCACCGATAGCATCCTGCTTTATACTGGGCTACATGTTTTAAGGTAGGTCTGAGAGGAAGTTCATAGCGCATACATCTTACACAAACGGCAAATTGATGAAGTTTTATAAGGAGGCCTCAGAGGAGTGAGATCCGCCGTCAGAGCCTTCCAGTCAAATAACGCAACAGAAAATAGGCGTGAAATGGGAATCGGCTAAAGAGGGATTTTGACCATTTGGGTAGAGCGGAGGGAGAAGGCTGCCTCGATCCCACTACAGATCTACAACTCTTTAGGACATGGAGAATGACAATCTGGGAAAATTCTCTCGGGCTACTGATGGGACAATTTAAATCTGTCTAACATAACGGATAGCGATATAGTCAGAGGAGGAGATAACCTAGCAGAACCCGGGTGCACAAATTAATGAGACCCTTAGGTGCTTTTACACCTCCCTCTACTCTGCTGGCCCTTATTGCTAGAAGGAAGAGGAGGGACGGAAGTCCTTCGAAACTAAAACTGCCACGTCTCTCGGAATCACATAGGGTATTCTTAACTCGGAAATTAATGAATTGGAATGTACGGGAGCCGCCAATAAAACAGTGAAACTGGAGCAAGGCAACCTGAGCCCTGATGGGATTCTCTGGAGGAAATGTATTAAAATTCTGATAGAATGAAATTGCTCCCAACCACTCACACACTAACTTTAATTTGGCTTTTGCAAGTGGAGACATATCAGCCAGAATCGCAAAAACAGCTTTCATTAAAGTGATACCAAAAAAAGGGAATGTTCACCTCTCCCGGCCGTCTTATAGGCCTATAGTTCTCTACATAGACGTGGACCAAAAATTGTGTCAAAATTCTGGCACGACGTCTTGCACGAAATAATGCCGTATACTGATTAGGGTCCTCCTCGCAGAAAGGGCTTTATCAAGGGGAGATCAGCGGTAGGGATATTAGGAAAGTTGTGGCGGGTTATGGATAGGATCACAGCTCACAGTCCCACTACCTTCTTTCTTGGTGAACACCCTGTATTAGTAACTTGAGCGACCGGAATAGGGCCTGTTTGGACAATGTTCGCATGGGAGTGGCTTAGGCTGGTCCTAGTAAGTGATGTGGGATATCGGGAGCCGTTTAAGACCTTCTTTCAGCTGCTATTTACGCCGACTAACCCGGCAGCACGGGGTGGCATTACAACCCGGTTTCCATCTCTTCCTCTCCCAATTCACCTCCAAAAAGGGACCAGACAGTGGGAGCCCATTATCACCCCTTCTCTTTGACCTTGCCTTGAGCCCCGTGCAGAGGAGTTCTGGACGGAATGCAGATCTTTTTTACGGTCATTCACAATGGCACCCGAAGAAATTTAAAATGCGCTCTTTGCAGGACGATCTGAATTCTATTTATGTGAAAGCCCGCAGCTCAACTACGCACAGGTTTTGACTTAGTTCGTCTTAGAATGTTTGGCGTATCTATCAGAGTTACAAGGTGAATGCGGAGCTAAGACGAGCTCCTAAGCCTGGGATCTAACACACCAAAGTTCAAATGGCAGAGCCTCGGGCGTTGATCTTACAGGTTGCCTCCAGTCAAATCTCCTATCTTAGGATCAAACAATTAGGGTAAAACAACGACACCATATATAGCTTAAATTTCCCCCTCATTCGTCAAACAAGATTTCCCAAGATTTGTAACGACGTTGAGATTCCCTGCCCCTGCTCTATGACCGGGAGGATGCCAGCCATTAAAATGAATAGCTTTCCTTAAATTGCTCTACCCTTACAAGAGTCTCTTCCATTTCTTCTTAAACATTCGGATGTAAATCAGAATCCACTCAATATTCTCATGAATCATCTGGGCGGGGAAGAAACCCGAATGCTCTTACAAAAATTGATGATACCAACGAGAAAGGGGGCTTGAACCGTCACGGACAGCAGGGGGTACAATTTAGCATGTTTGAACAGCGAACGTTGTGGACCTGGGCGGGGGACTTAGTCGGTTCTCAAAAACTGCGGAAATAGAAAGGGACCTGATGCGTCCTTGGGCAACCCCCATGCCTCTACTCCACACGAAGTAACAAAACCTCCACCCCGATCAACTTCTTACAATTATACTTCGAGATACGCTCATGCATGGAAAGAGATGACGGACTGAGGCTGGGCTTACCCTTTCGTATCGCTAAGGCTTCTAGCCGTCTGGTATCACCTGAGAGTTTCCCTCTAGGGATTTGTCAAACCCGATGTTCTAGGAGGGTGGAGGGAAGAGGTTTGAAGATAGGCGGGACAACGCTTGCTACATGCCAGGGAACCGAGGTGGCTCTCGCCCTCAGATAATGCTCGGCATAGTTCTCCTTGACCTAGCTCATCAGATTCTAGCGGTCTTACCAAGCTTTTACCATTTGTGCCTTAGGTGGCAGTGTTCAAAGGAAACATTCCCAAATACTTAATGACGCTTTTCATTATTCCAACGAAGAAGGCTGTTCTCTCTCTGGTCTTATAGTCAAAGAATGGATTTCGAGCCGTTTCGGGAGGCACATGTTTTCCAATCCTGGGCCCGCGGTTAATGACCCCCAGCTGCAGGCAAAATATATACCAAGGGACTATCAACAGTCAAAAAGCACGACATTTGCACAAAGTGGAGGGAATCCCACTTTAAAATTGCACACAAATGACCATTTTATGCTGTTAAACCTGCCCCTCAACAAACCTTTCCTCATAGGGATTACAACAGTGGCCCAAGTGTGGGTATGCCTAAGAACCGACTTTGTGGCATGGTATTTGGGAGTGTGCCACTCCAGAGCTTTTGGGACTAGTTTGTGTCCTGAACATTGAGGTACACTTTACCAAAGTACTGGAAAATTGCCACGACCTTCAGTTATTTTCACTACCCGTAGGAACCGCCAGAGGAGGAGGGATCGGGATCAATCTGTGCAAACCGTAGACTCTCCAGCAATAATCCACATAGCGATATTAGTAGCTAAACGCTGTATGGCTCAACCTGTAGTGGATTAAGCCCCACCATACCTTAAATCTCCTATGATTGCAAACGACCGGCTGAGATTTATTAATGTGATAAACTTGGAAACGGAGAGACATAAGGAAGCTGGCACTGCGGGCTTCTTTAGACGCGGGCTCCGTTTATAGAATCTCACTTCTCGATAGGGAGATAAAGATGTTGATGCAGAAGGTGTTTAAATACACGGGTTGGTAGCTGTAGGAGAGGGCATCGGGGATCTCGGGCAGGCTGGAGGTGTCATGACGATAACTATGGGAGGAGGGGAGAGTCTTGAAGGACAGACGCCATTATTGATGCCAAACCATGAGGGCTACATGGATAATAGGAGTTTTTCTTTTCTTTTTCTGCACGCAATACACACTCAAACTTTGAGAGTACCACTTTGTTGTGTCAGTAAGCACCACGTGTAGAGAAACTTTTAGTTCCTAGACCGTTATTTTGTTATGCTCTGTTGTCTTGCCATCACACGTATGTATCAGAGTAGAGGTCATTTATGTCTTCTTGCAGTTGTGATCTTCAAATATGATTGTATCATGACCATCTGTAACCCCCTCTAATGATTGGGACCCGCACTTGATCTTCTAGATCTTTCGACTCTGAATTTGATTTTCTTTCTTTCCAGACATATTGTAAATGTGAATTTGTTACATTTAATTTGAAAAATACCAATAAACATTTGTTTAAAAAAAAAAAAAGATCAAAAATAAATAAAGTACCCATATTTGGTATCGCCGCGTGCGTAACGACTCACCCTATAAATCTGTCATGTTAATTAACCCGTACGGTGAACGCCGTAAAAAAAAAAAACCCAAAAAACAGTCACAGAATTGCGATTTTTGTTCATCCTGAAGCACATAAAATGGAGTAAAAAGTCATCAAAAACTCATATCAACATCAAAGTGATGCCAATTAAAACGTCAGTTCATCCCGTCGTGTTCTGGTGGTATAATAAGGTCCTTATGTAATAGCGCTATTGGTAATGCTGGTCTTAGTATAGTGGATTCGTTTGGTAGCAGTATGATGGTGAGATGTATGGTGAGGTATTTGCCCCTTGTATTATCTCCATTATCTAACAGCATGTCCTGGTACATGGTTGTGGTCAGGGAGGTGGGCGAGGGGGGGGGCCCCATCCAAAAGTTTGCTTTGGGGCCCTGGCTTCTCTAGTTACGCCCCTGGCCTCAGCCAAAGTCAGTTTTGATGAATGGTTGAACTCTTCTACTTCTTTGAAAGCAGGTGAAAATTTTTGCTGAAATTTGTTTGCCATGGGAGCAGAATCTTTTCCCCTGGGGCAGCGCTTTGCCTGCTCCATGTCATCAATTACACTCCTCATGTGATAAGACTCAAGATATGGGAGCAGTAGCACTGGCTGGAATCAATTCCTCTTGCTCTTTGCACTGTGTCGAACAAACTGTACTAACTAATTATATATTTTGTGAAGTCGTAGTCGGTCCCTTTTATGACGACTCCGACTCCTGCAAAATAGGCACCGACTCCGACTCTGAATCCACAGCCCTGGATAGAGCATAAGGAAGAGATGGCACAGTGGGGAGTTCATCCAAAAAGGATGATGGTGGAGGTAGTGCAGAAGGAAGAGAGCGCAGTGGGGAGGTAGTCCAGAGGGGATGGTCGTGGAGGATATGCAGAATTAAGAGATGGTGTGGAAAGGAGAACAGTGTGCTAAAAGGGAAAAAGTGTTGTTGGGGGCAACAAAAAGACATATACACAGGGTCCCAACTCATATCTCCCAACCGTCCCGATTTGTGTGGGATCCTTATCCCGCCGTCCAGAGACGACCGGGAGGTATTCCGATTTTTTGGGTGTGCCCTGTGCCCTGAATCCCCGGGACTTCGCTGTGCAGTTCACTGTTTGCGCGTCCTGCGGACGCGCAGTGTCCACAATCACCAGTCGCTGTCAGGGAGTCTCTCTCCCTCATAGGGGCTGGTACAAAAGAGCAGGGACGCAGGGGCAGCGTCATAGAGATGCTCTCCCCTGACATCACTGGCTGCAGCAGGCTGGCCCCTCAGCTTCACTGATCAGTGTGACTGCAGGGCTGGAGGCGGCAGCAGCAGCAAGAGGAGGGGGAAAAGAGCAGCACAGAGGTATGTATCACCCTCTCTTCCCTGCCCCTCCCTACTCGGGCCCCCCCTGACACCCCACTTGCCCCCCCTCTAATACCCTCCCCCCTCCCTGACACCCCACTCGGCCCCCCTCTCCCATCCTCTGACACCCCATTCGCCCCCCTGTCTCCCAAATCGCCCCCCCCCCCGACACCCCACTCGGCCCCGCTCTGGCAGCCTCTTGCCCGCCTCCCTGACACCCCACTCAGCCCTCCCTCTCTCCATCCCCCAAATCGCCCCCCTCCCTCCCTGACACCCCACTCCCTGCCTGACACCTTCACTCTACCCCTTCCTCCCTGAACCAACCTGACCAACCACTTGACCCCTCCTCTCCCTGACCCCTTCCCCCACACACCCCTCCTTTACTCCATGACCCCCCTTCCCACACACACACTGTTTCCCTCCTTTCCCCAAGGCCTACCCAGCTTTCCCACATGCTGAATGAGCTATCCAGCACCCGGGAAAGCTGAGTGGCACCCATCCCCCACAGCAGGCACCTAGCTTTCCTGGATGCCTGCTGTGACCCATGTCACCCAGCTTTCCCAGATGCTGAATAACCTATCCAGCATGTGGGAAAGCTGGGTGAAAACCCTTCACAGCGGGTGTCCAGGAAAGCTAGATGCCTGCTAGATGGGTGCCACTCAGCTTTCCTGGACACCTGCTGTAGGGATGTTACCCAGCTTTCCAAGGCACTGTGTAGGCTATTCAGCATCCGGGAAAGCTGGGTGACACATCCCCCACAGCAGGCACCCAACTTTCCTAGATGCCTGCTATGGGGGATGTCATCCAGTTTTCTCGGGCACTGAATAGGCTATTCTGCATCCCGGAAAGCTGGGTGACATCCCCACAGCAGGTGTCCAGGAAAGCTGGGTGATGTCCCATTTGTAGGGTTTTTTTTTTACAGGTTCCCATTTGGACTACGACGGATTCGGTGGACTACGACGGACAACGTTGCATTATTTCTATAATAAAATGGTTAACGAGGGCGGGTGTCGGGGAGTGTTTATTTAAATAAAGTGTTTTTTTCTGTCTGTCTTTTTTTTTCCATTTTATTCCAGAGAAAGTAATAGCGGTATCTGAAAGATGCCTCTCCATTACTATCGCTCGGGCTTGATGTCAGCCAGCAGTGTTTCTTGTTGCCCAAGGGTGACACTAACCCCGTCACTATTACCCCAGTACCCAACGCAACAGGGGTACTGGGAAGAGCCGGTAACCGTCAGTAGCGGACCCTCTAATGTTAAGGTTCGCTTCTGGAGCAGCTGCAGGCTGGTATTTTTAGAATGGGAAGTTACCAGTATCGATGGTTCTTCCCATTCTGATAGTATCAGGCTGCCACTGTCGGTTTTACCCAGGCTGGTTATGGAAATTGGGGGGGGATCCCATGTGGTTTATTTTCTGAAAATTTGTTTATTTAGTGAGAATCTGCACATGGGCATCCACTGTAATGATTAAAGGCAGTGCCCACTGTAGGATTCTCAATAAATGAAGGATTTAAAAAAAAATAAATAAACAACGTGGGGTCCCTCCATTTTCCATAACCAGCCAAGGTAAAACCGACAGCGGCAGCCTGATACTATCAGAATGGGAAGGTCCATGGATACTGGTCCCTTCCCATTCTAAGAGTAGCAGCCCACAGCCGCCCCAGAAGCAGACCATCACATTAGAGGGTCCACTTCTGATTGTTACCCAGCTCTTCCTGGTACCCCCGGTTTGTTGGGTATTGGGGTAATAGTGAAATGGGGTTAGTGTCGGCCTTGGAGTGACAAAAACTGCCGCTGGCTGAAACCAAAGCCGAGCGATGGTAATAGAGGCATCTGACAGACACCTCCATTACTATCACTGGAAAAAATGGAAAAAAATTATACAGAAAAAACTCTCCCTGACACCGGCCCTTGGGACCATGTTAGTTCAGAAATAGATGCTATGCTGGTCCGATGTAGTCTAACAAATCCAATAGTATTAAACTCCATTCCCTTCACCCCTGGAGTTCATGGCTGGCATTGCAGGTAATGGAGAACAGGCCAGAGCCACACCACAATCTTCAGGGGGTTGGTCTTCTGTCTCCTTTCAGGAGATAGTGCTTGTATGCTTTGGCCTTTAACTCCTCTCTCACCCCTGCGGACTAGTTTTAACACAAAATGCAACCCTCACCTGACACTCTCTAACCCCCTGACCACTATGTATCGCCCCATATCCACCTACTCCATCTATCACCATATGAGGAGTTTGTACAGAGGGTGGAATTGGTAGGGAGGGGATGGAGAAGTACGGAGTCTAAGATGTTTGTGTGGTTAAATCTGCAGGGACTAGGCTGGGAGAAGTCATAATGGCGATCTGGAAGGAATTGAGAAAGGGAACGATTCCCAGCATAGAAGTCGTCACCTGTGACTCACTAAATTTGATTTACTGTAATCACTAATATGTCTGCAGAGCCTGTGTACAACTACTTTCTACCCCCCATATGGTCCCTGTATTTCAGGAATATTGTTAATAGTGTAATGGTTTATATTCAGGACCAGTATGGCTGTATTAGTCAGTCACTATGTGGTGGTGATATGTGGTCATGGTGTTGTGCTATTATTCACTATATTTACTATTTTGCCATAGGCAAACTTAAACTTTATCAGTTCTCTATCTATAAAACACTAAAATGTAACTTTTATTATGTATAACACTTAACATCTATATGCACTATTTAAAAACCTGATTTCTAACCTCTCAATATATCCCTCTCTACTTCTGAAGGAATAGCTCCCCTTCTATTATCAAGTCTGGTGGAACCCCACCTATTAACAGGAAAACCTTATATATACAGTAATTAACTAACTCCAGTAAGGGATCCCAAGCATCCTTCTTGGGCAATCATCCCTAATCTAATGTACATAAAACATATAAGGTGTTCTTTCTGTTACCCGCTGCAGAGGGTAACACTTGTAGAGAGAGGTGAGAAATCACAATTTAAAATGTCATGCCTGACCTCCCCAACATGTTTCACCAGCTAAACTGGCTTCATCAGGGGTTAGAGGTCCGGTCCCCTGGGGAGCTATTCCTTCAGGAGTAGAGAGGGATATATTGAGAGGTTAGAAATCAGGTTTTTAAATAGTGTGTATAGAGGTCAAGTGTTATACATAATAAAAGTTACGTTTTAGTGTTTTATAGACAGATAACTGATAGAGTTTAAGTTTGCCTGTGGCAAAATAGTAAATATAGTGATCAAAAGTCACTCTGTTCTCTTGCGAGATTCCCATTTTTTGGGTGGTATTATTCAGTCACTATGTGGTGGTGTTATGTGGTCTAGGTGTGATGGTATTATTCAGTCACTATGTGGTGGTGGCATGTGGTCATGGTGTTGTGGTAATATTCAGTAACAACATGATGGTGATATGCGGTCGTGATGTGACAGTAATAGTGGTTCTTGGTATTGTGGTATTGATAATATTAGTCTCTGTTTGGTCAGTAACAGTACGGGGATATTTACTCCTTGTACAGCAGTATTATGCGATCACTGTACAACTATTATATAGCGGTATCATCCATAGAACATTGTCTTAAAGCTATTTGTATGTATTTCTGTATATACTGTACATTACTTCATACAAATACATTTTTACAGAACCTAGTGGTGCCGCTGTTGTGTTGGCGCTGGTCTGCTGGAGGTGCGGGCATGATTTTGTTTGGTGGGGTGTAGTTAGAGGCATGTCCTGGTGTGACATAATTTATTACTATTACTGAATAAAGATCAGTATGCAAAGACTAATATTACCCCCATACAGTGACCATATAGTGGTAGATACCAGTGTACACAGACTCTGTATATTGTATATTACCATCAAATAGTGAGCAAGTAGTGGTAGATACCAATCCACACGGGCTCTGCACTCTGTATATAACCTCCATACCGTGGTAGCAACCAGTGTACACAGGCTCTGCAGACTGTATATTACCTGCATACAGTGACCATATAGTGGTAGATACCAGTGTACATATGCTCTGCAGACTGTATATTACCCCCTCAGCTAGACTATACCAGAGTTCCCAGGCTCTACATACCATATATTACCACCATACAGTGACAATATAGTGGTAGATACCAGTGTACACAGGCTCAACAGACCGTGTATTACCTTCATACTTAGACCATATAGCGGTAGATACCATTGTACATAGGCTCTGCAGACTGTATATTACCCCCATACAATGACCATATAGTGGTAGATGCCAGTTGTACACAAGCTCTGCAGACTGTATATTACCTCCATACAGTGACCATATAGTGGTAGATACCAGTTGTACACAGGCTCTGCAGACATATAAGTGATTATTGTGCAGTTACATCCAGGGACTCACAGGTAACTTCTCCTCGGATGAGTCGTTCACATTCCCCTTTTCTTTTGCATCTTGTCCAGCCCACCATGATGACTTCTCCCGGCCACCACTTGTCTCTGCAAATTTGGACACAAATATCTTAGAATTCTCACATTTCCAACACCTCCCTCACTTTCCTACACCAATGTACAAACTTCGCAGGGGTGGGAGAGCAGGTACAGGCCATACCTTAAAGGAACAGTCTTCTAGGTGGGTGGGGAGAAACAGAGTACTAATCCCTTGGAGGTTGTGCTACAGGTTTGGCCTGTACCCTTCAGAATATTGTTACTATGTAGGTAGGTAGAGGCTTCTAGGAAGTAGGTACGCATGGCCTCAGGTAGGTAAAAGATCAAGGCCCTAAGTAGGGCTGGACTGGGAATAAAAAGCAGCTCTGGCACAAAGCCCCCACCAAGCCACATACAATATCCGCTTAAAAAATTTCCCTTGTTTTCGCACCTTGCCACTTTCTAAAATAAACTACACTATAAAAGTGCTTTCAAATGGAGCGTTTTTGGTGCGTTTTTGTGCAGAAAGGCAGAGCAGTTAATGCTATACATTTCTGCACAAAAAACGCATCTGTGTGAAAGCACCTAAACACAAGCAGTATAGAAAATGTGGTGCAGAGAAACCCCTCATCAGAGTCAAGTGTGCATTTGCTTTACAATCAGGGACAAGCCCACACTACCTCTATACAAGCACCAATATAACCTACAACACCACCAATCAGATCACCAGTAATCAGGTCCACCATCACAATTAAATACAGCACAGATTCACACAGAAGTAAAATTACCCCTGACATCAGGGACTCACAGGAGACATCACCTCTGATGGGAGTTGTTCTCTTCTTCTTTTCTTCTCCATCTGACCCAAACCTCCATGATGTCTTCCCTGATGAATCGTTCTCTTCTATTTTTTTCTCCGTCCAATACAGCATGCAACATCCCTGTAGAATTTACCACAAATACATCTTAGACTCCTCTCTTTTCCAGCACTTTCCTATCAATTCCCAACTGTACAAACTCCCTATCCATAGAGCCCCAAGTAACTAGTTACTGAGGGCAGCCCTATGTACCTGGCTAGTTACTGGGGGCAGCCCTAGCTCAGTGGCTAGTTACTGTGGGCAGCCCTATCTACCTGGCTAATTACTTGGGGCAGCCCCAGCTACCTGGATAGTTACTGGGGGCAGCCCTAGCTATCTGGCTTATTACTGGGGGCAGCCCTAGCTACCTGGCTAGTTACTGGGGTCAGCCCTAGATATCTGGTTTGTTACGGGGGGCAGCCCTAGCAACCTGGCTTGTTACTGGGGGCAGCCCTAGCTACCTGGCTAGTTACTGGGGGCAGCCCTAGCTACCTGGCTAGTTACTGGGGGCAGCCCTATCTACCTGGCTAATTACTTGGGGCAGCCCCAGCTACCTGGCTAGTTACTGGGGGCAGCCCTAGCTATCTGGCTTGTTACTGGGGGCAGCCCTAGCTACCTGGCTAGTTACTGGGGGCAGCCCTAGCTATCTGGCTTGTTACTGGGGGCAGCCCTAGCTATCTGGCTTGTTACTGGGGTCAGCCCTAGCTATCTGGCTTGTTACTGGGGGCAGCCCTAGCTATCTGGCTTGTTACTGGGGGCAGCCCTAGCTAACAAGCCAGATAGCTAGGGCTGCCCCCAGTAATTAGCCAGGTAGCTAGGGTTGCCCCCAGTAACTAGGGCTTCCCCCAGTAACTAGAAAGGTAGCTAGGGCTGCCCCCAGTAACTAGCCAGGTAGCTAGAGCTGGTAACAGGGCCAGGGCCGGTTAGCCAGGTAATGGGGCCAGGGCCGGTTAGCCAGGTAATGGGGCCAGGGCCGGTTAGCCAGGTAATGGGGCCAGGGCCGGTTAGCCAGGTAATGGGGCCAGGGCCGGTTAGCCAGGTAATGGGGCCAGGGCCGGTTAGCCAGGGAATGGGACCAGGGCCGGTTAGCCAGGGAATTGGACCAGGGCCGGTTAGGCAGGTAATGGGACCAGTTAGTCAGGTAATGGGGCCAGTTAGCCATGTAATAGCGCCAGGGCCAGTTATCCAGATAATAGGGCCAGGGCCCTTTAGCCAGGTAATGGGGCCAGGGACAGTTAGCCAGGTAATAGCACCAGTTAGCCAGGTAATGGGGCCAGGGAATGGTGCCAGTTATCAAGGTAATAGGGCCAGGGCCAGTTAGCCAGGTAATAGAGCCAGGGCCAGTTAGCCAGGTATTGGGGCCAGGACCAGTTAGCCAGGAAATGGGGGCAGGGCCAGTTAGCTAGTTAAAGGGGTCAGGGCCAGTTAGCCAGGTGATGGGGCCAGGGCCAGTTAGCCAGGTAATAGGGCGAATAGGGCCAAGGCCAGTTAGCCAGGTAATAGGGCTAGTTAGCCAGGTAATGGGGCCAGGGCCAGTTAGCCAGGTAATAGGGCCCTTTAGCCAGGTTATTGGGCCAGGGCCCTTTAGCCAGGTAATGGGGCCAGGGCCATTTAGCCAGGTAATGGGGCCAGGGCCAGTTAGCCAGGTAATGGGGCCAGGGCCAGTTAGCCAGGTAATAGGGCCAGTTAGCCAGGTAATAGGGCCAGGGCCAGTTAGCCAGGTAATGGGGCCAGTAATTAGTTTAAAAAAAAATATATAAAAATAATACTTACCTGCGTTCCCTTTTCTCTCCTCATCTGGAGCGGCTACTGGCAGCCGAGTGCGGGCTGCGGAGCAGGTGCACTATGACGTCATCACATCGCGCGCCTGCCCTGTGGACTCCTGGGGGCTGAACGGCCGGGATCAGAAGATCCTGGCAGTTCTGCCTTGGCCGCTGCCTGCACCCCGCAGTGCAGGCAGCGGCTGTGATCGCTGCTTGGCTGGTCTGTGACCCAGCAATGCCGGCGTGTGGCGAGGGGGGCCTGTAGGCACCCTGGCTCAAGGGTCCGGTCGCGTGTGTGACCGTTGTGGCCCCTGTAGCTGTGCCGGCATTCAGGTCCTGCCGGGGGGGAAACACCGGCCTCCCCGGCAAGCTCTCCGAGCTGACGCTGTGGCCCGGATCCTAGCGGCCCACCAGCGGACACCCGGTTTGCCCTATGGGCAGTCCGGGCCTGCTCAGGAAGGAAGAGTGATAGGCCTAAGGTTTGTAGGTCGGCCACCAGGTATGTAAGCCCCAGTTAGGTAGGTAAATAGGCCCCAAAAATTTTAAGGGGTATTTGGCCCTTTAA